>CANYBF010366344.1:0-29737 GCA_948192965.1 Dalechampia spathulata
TATTCCTTTTGTGTTAATCTACAAAATGAAAACTAAGAAAATTATTTTAATATAAATAATATTTCCTTTTTCTATCAATCAAAATGATAATTGTATTACCAAAAGATTAAGAAAATAAATAATTACTTAATTAACAAGTATAATCATAGGATGCTTTTATTCTTGACGTGCATTGCTCAACCTTGATATGTATTTTGTCCTTGTTCATGTTGTTACTGAAACGGATCACTTGTTGTCAAGAAAATGAATCAATGTTTCTTTACCTCACCCATTTGTTCTATATAAATTCCCAACTATCATCTTTTCCATTGCCAGTTCTCTAAGTTTCATCCTTTCATTCTAACTTAGTAGAAGCAAAGCAATTTTTTGAATTTTTATTTTATGTAATTTCTATATTTTCTATTTTCCATTTTATTTTCTGCACTTATTATTATATTCATTTTTGTTTTTAGTGTAAATCTTTAAAAATTATTTAAATTTTATAGAATTTATAAATTATATAAAATTTAAATTCATAATTTTTAAAATCAATAAAAATTTTCTTGTATGGTTGAAAATATTAAATCCAGATATTATAATAATATTCATGTAATAAAATCAAGCACGTCACATTTTGTTATAAATAAAAAATGAAAGATTTTTTAAAAATTAGGCGAGAATTCAAATTTTATTAAAACGAATAAATTCAAACTACGAGGAAATTTAACATTTCATATATCATTTCATTTTCTTTAGAATCAAATGATAAAATTTTACAAACTCATATTTAAAATTTAAATATGAGTTTTTTCAATACAAGGAATTTAAATCTATAATTTTTTAAATTAAATAGAATTTTAAATTTCGATTAAAAATGTAAAATAAGTAGCTTTAATAGTATTTTGATAATAAAAATAAATATTTTATATTCATTCGTGAAGAATTTAGAATAATAAAAAATTGAAAAATGGATTAATGGATGATTAAGGGTTGATAATGATCGAACATATAATGGATACTAATAGATGAATATATTAATATATGTTAATTATTATTTATATACTAACAATTAATAATAACTACATATCAATAAATCTAAAATTAATAAATATTTAATATTTTTAAAAAATTGACACATACCATTATGTTTTAATATATTTATAATTTTACATGATAAATCAAAATTATATAAGAATTTCTTCAATTAATGATAATTATACACTAATCGATATATATTTAAATTATGAAAATATTACTAGAAATATCTTATTTCAATGGATAAATGAAAATTACATTCAAATATATACTGAAAAAATTATAAATAAGATTAATATAAGATTTTATCTCTAAAAAATATTGTCGAATTCAATGAAAATTAAATTATTAAATAAATTAAAGTATTTGAATGCAAGTTTATTTAATGAGATTCTTAAATTAAATTAGAGTTAAAAAGATATTTGATTATTTTAAATTTATAAATTGTTGATTAATTTTAATAATAAAAAGTTTAACATATATATTTATATATAATGTAAAATATATATTTCCCTTTTATTATCGATATAAAATTATAATTTTTCAAACTACAGTAATATTACTTGTAAATAATATATTTATAATTTATTTTCATTAAATGCTTTAAGTTCCATTTTTTAAGTTATTTAAATTTAATAATAAATGAATAATATCTCAATCCACTCATTTAGGATCCGATTCGGATTCAGGCCCGTGACACGTCCGAAACAGAAAATAATAAAAAGTTGTTTATTTGCTTGTATTATATTCTAATTATGATGCATAGCTGCAGCGGGTTTCTTCTCCTTGTTTGTTAATAGAAAACGTCGATCAGCCGCCTCACCCTCATAAATCTGATCCACAGGTTTATTATTTGTATTTTCAATTCTGTGATTCAAACCATTTTGCAATGTTAGTTGCTTACAGGGTCAAGTTTTTGCTTTATTTTTCTTTGTTTATGATTTCTTTTTTTTTTTAATGTTTTTATTTTCGAATTTTAGGGAAGATGGTGAAAATTAATGAATTTAAATTTTGCAACATCATATTAATTTTGGGATTTATTTTATTGAGTAAATTAACTTCAGTTGAAAGAATTAGATGCTAGAAATTGAGCTTGAATTGAATGAGTTATTGTTTTTTACGACTTCCCAGCCACTGAGATTTGATTCTGTGGAGCTGTTAAGTGTGGCCATCTCATGGAAACTGGAAAGTGAAAGTCTTTTTGTCGCTTGATTTCAGGCTATTAATAGTTCCTTCTTCAAGGGATTTAGAGGATTTTCTTGCTTTTTTTTTTTATGTTAGGATCATCACTCTTTGTGGTGGGTTGTTTTTATGATTTTGGTGTTCTAAGGAATGGTGATGATTGCATAATTCTGCGAAATTATGGCTTTAAAAACTTCTTTTTCTTATCAAATGCATCACCAAAATCTATGTAAAAATCACTTCCTCTGTCTCTTGCAGTGAAAATTAGAATGGCAGGGAGGAATCGCATTCCTCGTGAAGCATATAGTGAACGGCGTGGCTTCCCACCTGAGAGACCTTTCGCTCGTGGCCCTCCTTTGCCACATCCACGTCCACCTCCCCCTCCTTCTTTCTTGGAGGATGAACTTGAAATGCAACATGTTGAGATCCGTAGGCTCCTCGCTGATAATCGTCGGCTTGCAGAGGATCGAATGGCTTTGCAGCAAGAGCTTGGTGCTGCAAAGGAAGAAATTCACCGGCTCAATCTCATCATGGGGGAAATCCGAGCAGAACAAGAAATGCACTCAAGAGAGCTTATTGAGAAAGGATTGAAGCTAGAGGCTGAACTTCGTTCGACTGAGCCCTTGAAGAATGAGACTGTACAACTCCGTGCTGAAGTTCAGAAGTTGAATACTACAAAGCAAGAACTCCTTGGGCAAATTCAGATGCTGAAGAAAGACCTCTCAAAATCACAAGCTGATAATCAACAGATTCCACTTTTGCGTGGTGAAATAGATGGTCTGCACCAAGAGCTTATACATGCTAGGTCTGCGCTTGAATTTTTTCTCATTAATCCAATGATTATGCCTTTCCCATTCTAAATAGTGTGTCTTGTGGTTCACTTGCTCTATTACTGCATTCAGCTTGCATTTTATCAACATAATTGTAGCAAACCATGAAAATGACTGCTAAATATGACACCTTATCTTACAGGACTGCTATTGATTATGAAAAGAAGGCAAACATCGAGTTGGTGGAACAAAGACACGCAATGGAGAAAAACATGCTTTCCATGGCTAGGGAAGTTGAAAAGTTACGAGCAGAACTTGCTAGTACTGATTCTCGACAGTGGGGCAGAGGTATATCTGTTGTGCCCATCCTTTTAAAATTTTTCTAGCAGTTCTTTGAATTGCATGTGGGTATTGCTTGATGTATTCCTTTTTTTTTTACCCATGGTTCATGCAATCTTGGGCTTTCATGCTCATTCGAATTGTGTTCTATTGGAGGTTAAATGAAAATTATGTATCAGCCATAAATAGTAAGAATTTTTCTGTCTTTGTAATTATCAACAATCCTTGCTAGTGGATTCATAACAAAGTTATCTAAAGGTCAACCTCTATTTATTGTGGTTGGCCATAGCAGATCCTTGTATTGACCTGGACGTGTATTTGTTTTCTTAAATTTCTTTTAGTTAGTTTGATATTGTCTTAATTGAATTCTTTCTATATTTTCCCTTGCTCTGCTGCTATGTCCACTATATAAGTTGCTTAACCCTTTGTCATTTTCTTTGATAATTTAAGGTGGATCCTATGGAGTGAAGTATAATACTCCCGAAGGTTTTCCTCGTCCTTATGGGGATGGATATGGCATTCATTTGGTTTGTATACTTATCATTTCCATTTCTGTTCCCGGTGCTGTATTTCATTCTACTGCATATGTTCCTTTATATATTAACCATACCATTTTTCTTGTTGCTCAGGGTGCTGCTGGTCCTGCTTCATGGGACAAGGCTCGCATGCCTCGTCATTGAGATGGTAGCTGTTCAGATTCAGAAAATGCAAACTTATGCTATCCTGTTTGACGTTTCACTAGACGAGAAGTGTTTGTCATCTTTGTGTGCATGCCACACCAGTTGTCTTTTATCTGAAGACCTTGTTAGTGATTCTGAACTTGGTAGGATTATATTGTTGCTTTGCCTTAATTGGCATCTATGTTATATCATGTTTTGATTATGGAATGTCACGGTTTATCAGTTGTGTGCATGCTTCTTTATAACTTTTTACTCAGTCTTGTCTTACCGTGATAAGCCAAAATTAAGACTTCCATAGCAGTTAGATGTTTTTGTTGTTGTTGTCCTTTTCTTTTCCTGATTGTTGTCTTTCCCTAGGTGATGTACTTGGAGAGTACGACATTTTGTCATTTACAGTTTCAATTTTGTCTGAGCCAACTGAGCTTTGAAGAGGCTTTAGATACTTTACTTGATACTAATAGTAAAGATAAAACGTCTTGATGCTTCTAGGCATGCATTTGATGCAATCTTTATTACTAAACTTAGCTCTTTCTACCATAGTTATTATTGTTTTAGAATAATACCATGTATAGAGTTTGTGATAAGTGCTATAGCCTGGTGAATTTTGTATCATATCTTTAGAGTTTGTGTTAAGTGCTATAGCCTGGTGAATTTTGTATCATATCTTTTGATATGAGGATATAAATGTTGGAGCTGGTATTGATGTTAGTTGTTTCACATTTCAAAGCTAGGATATGCGTTTTTCTGACTTCATGTCAATCTGTATGACAAGAATAAGGCTTCCCTCAGGAAGATTGCAGCAATTGTTTCCTGTACATACAAATGATTGAATATCTGAACAAGTAATTTCAGCTGTTCTTTTCTTTGCATTACTAGGTTAATTATAAAGGACCACTATTAATAGGACTTTTCTTGAGGCAGATTTTGCATGTTTCTCTTAACCATTAATGGTTGAGCTCTATCTGAAGTATGTCTGTTGAACACATGGTTGAAGGAGCTTAGTAGTGCAGCATTAATCTGAAAAGTGAGAGGTGTTTATATTTACATAACTTGAATGGTTATAGATGCTCCTTCCGTTTGATTGTTATGTTGATGGACCATGTTGTTCATTTTGAGCTTGGAGTATTCCCTGGAGATGTAGTGTTCTTTTATTAATTTTATGACCTGCGATTGGCTATTTTATAGACAGAAAAATATATTCTTGGTGTAGTTTCTGCTATTCCTAGTTGCAGTTCTGAAGTTGGTACTACTCTGCTCCAATATCCATAAACATACATTCTCCAGTGATGTGCACTATAGATGGGATATGTAATTCATTGCTGTGCAAATCTTTTTTGTTAGATTATATGATTTGGAAACTACTCATGTCCTATAAAAGCTTAGTTGAAACATAGGAGATCTTACCTTGCTAATATCTGGTATAAGGTTGCTTCGTCCTATCATTGAGTTGGTTTTTGAAGATTGGTTACTTCTGTTGTTACCTCCTGTTGAGAGTTGACAGGATTGGGTTAACATGCAGTGGATATTGAAAATGGAAGTAGTCATGGAAATGGCGTAAGAGATATATCCAAGTTCTTGGATGCACCTATTTTGAATCCACTGCATTGTGTAATACTTGAAAATATATTTGGAGACTGGATAATGCAATCAAGCCCTTGGATGCTTGGAAAAAACATATCTATTTTCAGTTTCTTCAAATTTCACCTAATGCCATCTGTGGCAGCGCAATAACAATGCAACCTAGCTCTTTCTTTGTTTGCCTTGTTCTACATCATAATTCTGCAATCAAAATGTCATGGCCTCCTGAATTGCCACAAGCTAATTTGTGCATCAAAAGAGAACCTTGGATCTCTGAAGGAAAATCAGCATGCCACATGAAGAGGTTGACTCCTTATGCTTCATAGGCAAGTATTCTATTTCTGCTATATGGGCTTCATGGATCTAAACCACTTTTCATTTAAGCTATTTTTAGTAAACAATCGATTGTGCTTATTTTCGGTCACCTATCATTTATTCATAATCTATTATTAGTTTACATCTATAAAATCTTGAAAGTGTAATCTAGGTGCTTCAGGTCTGACATCTGCATTGATCTTTTCCACAAGTCTTTCCCCCCCTAGCATGCACTTGATATCTCTCTTAAGTTATTCACTAGCCTCCCTGGATGCTTTGATATGGCTTCTAGATAGTTTCACAGCTGAGAGTTTTTATTGTTTACAATTGATTTCATCTTCACAACTTTAGACTAGTCAATATGTGACCATGCGGAAGAAATCCTGAATACCTAACTAAATCAAAGTACTAGTCAATTTCTGAGGATAGAGCCACCTGTTTTCTATTGTCAATTTTTTCAGGTGATATAATTCCCAATGACCGATTTGGTGGCATTGACCAGGCATGATTATTGTTAAGTTGGAAAATAAGAAGTCCTCATGCTTGTCTTTACTGCCTCCTTACACCCACGATGACTAGGTAAACTATTTATGATAGGTTAGGATGCACGCTAAGTTTTCTCTTGCAAGGAGTATGCAACCGGCAATCTATATGAGGTTGTCTACAAGTTTGGTTTATCGGATTGGTTAATTTTACATTACTGGAGTATATTGATATCTGTACAGAACTATGAGACACCTGTAGGATGTCGAAAATGCTATGTCTTTGCTGATGTTTTTGGGCCCCTCTACCTCTGTTCTGTTGTCTTATTCGAGTGAGCTAATTTAACTAGGGAAATGGTAATTTGATATTGGTATCTTCATGCCTAAGTTGGATGGTGGAAGTGCTCGCTTTTATTGGCTGTTCAGTCAGTAGCATTCAACTCTTAAAATTGTCATGCTTAGTTGGTGCTCAGCAAAGATGTAATTAGTATTTTAAGTTAACAGCCGATTATCCTTCAGTTATCTTTTGTTGAGACCTTCTTTGTGGCTTTGGATAGAAGTCTTCTCGATTGTGAATTAAGAATGGTTTTATTGTAAAGGTAGTTATGCTTCTGGATTGGTGAAAGGATGGCTGCACAGGTACCTGGTGAGTCCTTCCGTACTCTCAGGTAGTCATTGCTGCTGAAAAATGGATGGAAAACTCGTATATCAATAGTTGAATTAGAAGGGAGATACAATCGTTGAACTTTCAAGTTCTTAGTTTTGTCAATCCTACAAGGATACTTTTGGCGAGGATCAATTGCAGAGCAGTATGAGAAGGACAAATCGAGACAGTTTTCTGATCAGTTAGATTTTGTATGCTTGTTTTTGTTCAGTGTAACATGACCTTGTATTTCTGCTCTATGACAGCAGCAGAATCAAAAGTTTGCAATAACTTCTGTTGGGAGCTTTCTAATTTCATAAGATTGTTATAAATATTTCTGTTTCTTGCTTGTCATCATATCAATTTGATTTGCTATTTCTGGGTCTACTAACCATATTTTCCTTGTTGCTCTGTAGATGGAGCGGCTGACTGTGACATGGCAGGGAAAATTGGGTATTATTTATGACTAATCACATCTTAATACTGGCCGTTCTGCCCTGCTACGGCAATTTGGCATTGTATCGATTGCTTGGACAAACCAAAGAAGGTGTGTAAAAACCAACTGCTACAGTAAGGCAGGTCTTAACTCACTCCTCAGTTATGTTCTGAAAAGTCAATGCTGAAGGCTTCTTGCCTTGAAATTTTTATTGAATATAATCAAAAGGACTACATACATTTCCATGAATATCATCTTCTTTTTGACTAATTAAAAGGAACAAGAAGTAGCAAGCTTCGGCTCCTTTGGTGGGCTATGTTTTATTTTCAATAGAAGGGACGCACTTAAGGATCAGCTGAAACTCTTCGTTAATGTTCAATTTTACTGTTCTAATATGATTTATCACATGTGTATGTTAATGATGTTTGCTTTCTGATATTTTAAGCCATTACATGCACTAGTCCATTTTAAGGTTGATTTCTGAAGAGCAATCGTTTTCTGGTTTTTACAGACTGCAATGCCATCACGGGGATGTTGTTGTAAGCGGTCCGAACGAATCCAGTAGGACCATCCCTACAGCAAACACAAAGAAGCCTCCAGCCATTCCATTCCATGGCCTTTCAGGCAATCATCAACAAAATAAAAGAGTTCTACTCTCCCAATATTTCAGATAATCTTGATATTCCTTCAAGCAAGAAATGGCAGAAACGGGAATGTTCCAAATTATTCACTCAACAAACTTTATTGTGAATAAACTCCCCTGCGCATATCAGTACAGAAACTATCACTGCCGTGAATAAATTCTGATACTATTCAGTATTCAACTGAAATTTATTTCAGTCTCAGAAATTGTTTTGATCATCGCTCGAAATAGAAACAGTATGAAAGACATTTTCTTTTAATTACGATTACAGAATATAAGGTTTAATAATGCATCTCTTGCTTTAGTTCATTAATATACTGAAGCGTGGAAGGGCTGGTCATACGGTATCATCCCATATGCGTTGTTAGAGACTGCCAGCGAGGGAATTAAGGATGTAAAGAGCTTTGAAAAGATAGTAGAAAGAGTGCTTGAAATTATCGATAGGCTGGTTCGATGTGGAATGGTCGTAAGCTATTACTTGATTAGCTCTCCCAAGTTCAAACTATAAGGAAGGAATACTACCAATGTCAAGAAATTCGGTTATAAATGAATTCTATGATTGATTTTTATATATAAATGTTAAAATTTATTTAATCGGATCACATTTGTTTAAAATTTAAACATAAACTTTACAAAATCTATGAATTTAATGTCATTCATTTATCTAAATAACGTTAATGACAAAGAAGCTTTTATTTCTTTTTTGTAGACTCATGCCGGTCCCTAGTTTCATTAGTTTATAGTTTAACACTTTCCTACTGAATTGGGATGGACCGGCTGAACTTGTGAGTTAAAGAGAGTCGACTTTCACAACCCCACCATCTACCCTCCAAAACGTTGACTTGTGATCATCCCTAATTCCAATCCAAAAATATTCATTTTTCAAGCAAAAGTTATTAATATGTATATAATATTAAATTATAATTAATAATGGGTTAAATAAATCATATTAATATGTAAAATACGAAGAGAAGTTTCTAGCATAAAAAGCCAATAAGACCGTCACAAAGTTTGGCTTACATGCAGAGGGAACTGACAAATAGATCAAACGAAACAGTTTGTTGGTTTTGTCGCTCCTTGGTATACCTTGTTGAGCCCTTCCTCACCCTTCATCCAAATTTTGATTTTATTTTCCCATAATCTTACATTTTAATCTGATTTAATTGAGAATTAATTGTGGGTTTAATTGATTATTTTATTTGATGCATTCTAACTTGATTCACTTCGTGATTTTATAAAGCGAACTAATTAGTCATTAAGGTTATGCGAAATTTTTATATAAATGTAATTTATTGTTTACGATCATTTAATATAATTATATGATTATGATATAAATATCAATCAGATCGATATATGATATTATATATCGATCGTATGGATTCATGAACCAAATTTCTCCTATTTGACTTCATCCTTTCTTTATAGTTTGTATCAACTTGCCCATCAAAACTAAGACTGAAAGCTTCAGCTTCAGACTTGAACCATCAATTTATGATCAACTTTATGAATATTACTACTATACGAAAGTAGATGGAAAACCATTTTATTCCTCTCCATATATATGCTTCCGAGATTTTGGAAAAGGTAAAGTCTTAATTTGATTTTACAAAAATTCATCCGTTTTTCAACTCGGTTTCCTGTTTCTTTCTTGCCCCCTCGGTCAAATTCTGGTTCTGCTTCTTTCCTTACATCGGTTTCTGCATGGAAACAACATAAAAGTTGTTCCTTTAGACCCTTTGATGAATTTACAGGGTTCTGCTTCTGCTTTTTCTGTGAGTTTCAGTACTGTTTGATCAATACAATTCATGGAATTTGATATGAAAATGGCATTAGAGGAGGAAGATAAGGAGCCTGGAGCTGTTACCAGATCGAGTAAAACCAGACCTTGGCCATTAAAACTTCTTCAGATTTTCTTGATGCTTTTGCTCCTGGGTCTTGGAATTTCCATCAGCGTCAGCTTCTATTCACCTTCATATTCTCCTTTATCAAAATCCAAGACCCTCTTTGCTTGCTTTAAAGATCCAAATATCACCTTAGCAAAATGGATTAAACCAACATCAAACTTGATGCATAAAATGAACGACGCCGAGTTGTTTTGGCGTGCTTCTTTAGTTCCTGGAATCAAGGAATACCCTTTTGAAAGAGTTCCAAAGATTGCCTTCATGTTCTTGACGAAAGGACCATTGCCATTGTCACCACTATGGGAAAGGTTTTTCAAGGGAAATGAAGAGCTTTATTCGATTTACATTCATTCTACGCCTTCTTATGTTGAAGAATTTTCAGCATCATCAGTTTTCTACAAGAGACAAATCCCAAGTCAGGTATTAACAATTTCTCTTCTTAACCTGTAGAAAGGTGGTCTCTTTCTCTGTTTAAGAAATCAGAATCTGATATGAATTTTCTGCAAGAAGTGCTCGATTCTCTGTTTTATAGCCTGCAATTATCTGAATTTGCTAGACCCTCATTAGTCCTGGGAACGCCAAGTGCAAATGAGCTGAGTGCTGATAAGATATTCGGAATTTCATTCCATAGAAGTTCCTTCATGGTTGTTTAGTGAGTTTTATTTAACAAATGCATATGAACTCAAACTAGACAATATTTACTCATTTGCATTATGAGCTTACTTGTTAATAAATTCATGAACTAACTGATTAATTTAAGTAGAATTAATTAGGTTTTAGATATATAATTTATAAATTTATAGTTTTATTTATTTATTTATTCTGCGTTTGTACTTCTTTTGTGGGTAGATAATAGAATGGGGAAGAATGAGTATGTGTGATGGCGAGAAGAGACTTTTAGCAAATGCATTGCTTGACATTTCCAATGAATGGTTCATCCTCCTATCAGAATCATGCATCCCTCTTCACAATTTGAGCACCATCTACCGCTACATATCAGAATCACAGCAGAGTTTCATGGGTTCATTTGATGATCCTGGTCCGCACGGTCGAGGGCGCTATAGTTGGAACATGCAACCCGAGGTCAAGATCGAACAATGGCGCAAAGGGTCGCAATGGTTTGAAGTGAATCGTCAACTCGCAATCAACATAATCGAGGACCAAAAGTATTACCCCAAGTTCAATGACTTCTGCATTCCATCATGTTATGTGGATGAACACTACTTCCCCACAATGCTGAGCATCATAGTTCCGAATCTCATTGCAAATCGATCAATAACCTGGACGGATTGGTCAAGGGGAGGAGCACATCCTGCCACATTTGGAGATGCTGATGTTACCAAGGAATTTTTCAGGAGATTGTTTGAGGAGCAATCATGCACTTACAATGATCAGGCGACAAGTATTTGCTTTCTGTTTGGTAGAAAGTTTGCACCAAGTGCTTTAAAACCTCTATTAGGTTTAGCATCTGAAGTTTTCTGGTTTTGACATAGGCCTGGCATGGCTAGCTGGTTTAGACTGATTGATTTCCTGACCAAGTCCTGCCTAATGCTTGCAAGATCTTACAAGTTAGATTTCCAGGCTTAGTCCATTTTCATCGATATCATATCCTTTACTACTAGTCAATTAATAGATTTGTCACATTCTAAGGATACGAGGAATATTACACGAAAAGGATAATAAATTTATTATTATTATATGAATCGATAGCGAAAGTCTCATTCAGAAACAAGAGGGTACACACACGCAAGTATGAACACACCAAAACGCACACGAGAACACAACCAAGAGTACGGGCACACAGGCACATCCATTAACATCTATTTCAGGAAGTTATTAGTTGTTTCTTTGTTTGTTTAGGTTGAAGTTGAGCATGTTTACAGGGAGATGGCAGGTACAAACCAGGAGCCAAGCTGCTGCAGTTACAACTCCTCCAACAACAAACCTTGGCAGCATTTTTTGATGGATGTTAACTTTGACAACATTGATGATATTGAAAAGAAATACGAGGGGATCGACTGGAACTTTGATGATAAGTCATACTTACCGCTGAAAAACTTCAAAAATCATTATATGATTCAAATTAATCACTTAAGATTACAAATTCATTAATAATATGATAATACATATTAATTTTTAATAAATATCAAACATTTATTGATTATTATTTATATAATTAATGAATGACTATATATCGATCAATGTAAAATCAATAGATATTTGATATTTAATAAAAATTGACATGTATCATTATATTATTAATAAGTTTATAAACTTATATAATAAATTTGAACGATACAAAAAAGTTTTCAATTTTAATATATTATACTCCTCTAAACTATCAAAAATATTTTTCAATTATTTTAAATTTTTTTAAAAGAACATTTATTGATACACATTTTTTTTTTTTGAACATTAGTTTTAAACAGCAAGTTTAATAAGAAAATAAAAAATAAAATTGAAAAAGGTTTTCTTGTAATTTAACGTGAAACGAAGCCTTGATATGTTGTATTATTATTAATTAATTAAAATAAACACTGGTGAATGCATGTTTAAATATATTTAAGAAAATGGATAAAAATATTTAACATGGAAATAATAATTATTAAAATAAAAAATCCCTTAATTTTTTTAAAAATCTAACTCGGTATTTAATCTCTAGCTGGAAAATAATAATTTTTTAATCCATTTAATTATTGATTTTACAAATAATAAATTTTAGTTAAGGAAAATTTTAATAGCTAAAAGGAAAAAAACACGGCTTCTATACGCGCCAACACGCAATTTCGCCAAGGGTAAATTCGTAATTATACTGCCACAGCAGCCCTTTAATTCCTTGCCCTTGGAGATTGAGGACGGCGAATCAACAACACGATCGGAGTTCTAAGATTTCAAATTCCCAAATTCAGTTTTGAGATTTTTGTTTTGAAAAGTATAAGCTTTTAGGGAAACCCGTAATTTATTTTTGATTTCAGTCATGGGCAATACAGAGAAACTGTTGAATCAGATCATGGATTTGAAATTCACATCCAAGTCGTTGCAGAGACAAGCGAGAAAATGCGAGAAAGAAGAGAAATCAGAGAAATTGAAGGTGAAGAAGGCGATAGAGAAAGGGAATATGGATGGTGCTAGGATTTATGCAGAGAATGCGATTCGTAAAAGGACTGAGCAGCTGAATTATCTAAGGCTGTCTTCCAGGCTTGACGCTGTTGTTGCTCGGCTTGATACCCAGGCTAAAATGACTTCTATCAATAAAAATATGGCTTCTATCGTTAAATCGCTCGAGTCTTCTCTTGCAACCGGTAATTACAGTTCCTTTTTTTTGGCGGGTTTTCTTGATTTGGGGGATTTCTGATATGGGTTTTGAAAAAGTTTTGATTTTTATTAAATATTTGGGGCTAGTTTCGTGATGATGAAACAATATAAATTTTGAAATTTTTGGGCTACTCTGTGCGATTATACGACGGGTAAACCGTGCTTAGGGAAAATTTTAGAGTTTATGGAAGGATTATGTCCATTTATGGTACTGAATTTTATCTTGAAGCTGCTGTTGAGAAAAAGACTAAATCCTTAATATGATCAGAGGGTTATCAGATGATGTTTCTAAGGCAAATTTGGCATGTTTCTGATTCAGGAAATCTTAGATTTTTGGGTTCAGTTGTTTGATGTGTTGGAATTAACGCCTTTAGTTTATGTTCTTGTAATGGTTTTGAATCAAAATTTGATATATTGAAATCCTATTCTCCATTAGAAAGCTTGATCTTTGTTTCTGGGGAAAAAAATAAAGAATTGTAGAATGATCCTGGTAGGTATTGTACTTGGTTCTGTTTTGCATTATTAGGCAGTAGATTGTTCAAGAGTGGCAGGAGAATGAGAGTTCTCATGAATGATTTGTTGGCTGCAGGTAATTTGCAGAAAATGTCAGAGACAATGGATCAATTCGAGAAGCAGTTTGTGAACATGGAAGTCCAAGCAGAGTTCATGGAGAATGCAATGGCTGGATCCACCTCATTATCCACACCTGAAGGTGAGGTGAATAGCTTGATGCAACAAGTAGCTGATGACTATGGATTGGAGGTATCTGTTGGTCTTCCACAGCCTGCTGCTCATGCAATACCAACCAAGTCACAGGAGAAGGTCGATGAGGATGATTTGTCAAGGCGTCTCGCTGAGCTGAAGGCCAGAGGGTAATCGATATACGACTATCTGATGTTTGAATGATACGATTATATCCTACATGTATGGTGTTCTTAGTTTATGTTACATGCCAGAAACTTGATTTGTAAATTTGGATAAATTGGCATTGAATATGTTGTAGACTCTACTTGATTTCTATGGCTATTTGCTTTCTTCAGTGTCCTTTGAGTTCAGGGCAGTGCCCTTTTCCTGATGACTTTGGCTCCTTATGCATGGGGAAATGTTTCATTCAAGTATTAATTAGATTGCACGGAAACATACTGCTAGGGGTGTACTTTGGTCATTTCACTTGTCGAATCAAACCGAAAAGCCGGATTTGTGCAGGTTCTGCGTGCTGTAGCTGGAAACTCACAGAGGTTGATGAATGGTAACGCCCATGCATTGCATTTCTCTAATCCCCAAATGACGAATGGAATCATGTACTGAACCAGAATCAAAACCAGAACCATTGGAACTAGAATTGAAACTATAACGTACAGCCGCATGGAATTATTAGGAGTAATATCATGAAAATTAAACTGAGTTTAGCTTATTTATATTATAGAGTCGAGCTAAGCTGATGAGCTTTATTGAATTAAAAATATACATTTTAAAATTAATTAATTGATATTTTATTTTTAAAATATAAAATTTGTAAGTAAATTATAATATATTATAAAAATTAATATTTTTATATTAATAATTAAATTTAAATAAATATAAATATAAATATATAAGCTATATATGTAGAATTAAATTATTATTATTTAAATTAATGAGGATGTTTATAAACTCATTAATAAGCTAATTTATGAGTATAAATTTAATATTATTTAATTTGAGTTTAAACGAATTTCATTATGAGTTTAAACAAAATCAAACCATCATCTAGGAAGGGAATTATATTCATTAAGTCCAACATTAACTATTTCAAATTCAAATCTAAATTAATTCCTAAAAAAACATGAGCTTTTTTATTTTTTAAATAACTAACTCAAATTTTTTAATTAATTATATTTACTGATTAATCAAAAATTATATTTATTTTAACATTTTTCATGTATTAATTTATTAAAAAGTTGAATTTGTTAAAATTTAAAATTATAAAAATTTTGAATAATGCATAAATCAAGTATAAATAAAAAAATTAAAGTATTATTTATTTATCTATTTATAGTTTCAGTTAATTCTTATTTTTTGCTCTACAAATATAATAATCCTTTTAAAATTTTAATAAAATCAGTTTCATATATTTATATGAAAATAAAATTTCAAAATTTTTAACTTATGATCGTTTCAATAAATTAAAACAAAAAATTTTTTTTATTTGTTAATAAAAATAATTAATTAAAAAATAGATATTCAAAATTATTCAATGGTTAAATAAGCCATTAAAATTATAATGCTATTTAAATCTCACTTTAAACTCTCCTGTATGATCATTTAGTTTCCGTCAAATTTTGGAGTTATATGATCTTATTTAAAAGTTTAAGAGTTTAGCTGACTGTAAATAAAGTTTAGGGTAAAATGTAACTATTATTCTTAAGTTTAGGGGCTTAATTGATCATTTGTCATTTAAATAACAGTATAAATAAATAAATAAATAAAAACAAGTTGACCCGTACCCGGATCTAAAAGCGGGCATATAAAACCGAAGAACCAAAACTACTCGCCTATAAAACCAGAAATCGAATTCATCTCAAAATTCGCCCAACATTAGCCCTTTCTTCAAGCAAACTAAAATCTTGAATTAAAAACATCAGAAGCCTCACATTAATTGATTCTTCCAAACCCAATTTATCGATCATGCTTACAGGTATCGCTTCAGAGCTCAGTCTTGTTTCAATTGATCCGTTTCTTTCTCTCTTTCCCTTTTATTTAAGCTATCCTGCTGGTAATTTTGAATTCTTGAATTGGGTTATTGCTAATATCTGGGTTTTTCGCCCGAGAGTTTGTTCGTTCGTATAAGCTTTGCACTGCTTTTTTTTCTGTTTTTTTTTTGGTTTGTTGCCCTAAAACCCAGTTGTAATAGTCCTTAGTTTATGTTGTTGATGATTTGTCTTAATGTAGATGATGCATAACTGCAAACCCATGTAATAAAAGTTATGTAAATTAAAGGACATAGGTCAAAAAAATTTAAAAAAGACGTCTCGTCGATAATTATGTTGTAGGGCTTTCAATTTTTATGAAGTGTCCTTTTTGTCTATCTTTTGAATCTTACTATAAGAAGATATACCTATATTATTTATTGCTTAATATTGAATTGAATCTTGAATGATTGGTTACATAAGCAATGTATAATTAATATTTTCTCTCTTGTTCTTAAGAAAACCTGATAGGAATATTAGTAGTCTGGCTGTTGTCTGTTGTATGCTTTGTATGCGGTGCTTGTCATTGCTAGATTTTCTAATTGTGAGAAGTGATGCATCATTGATATTGTACTTCAAAAGTTTTGCTTGTTTCTTTAAAAGTTCGATTTTTTAATATTACGGAGATTGAATGAATTGTTGCAGTGAGTGTAAAATGGCAAAAGAAAGTCTTTCCAAGTGTGGAGATTGACACAAGCCAGACCCCTTATGTTTTCAAGTGTCAATTGTTTGATCTAACCGGAGTGCCTCCGGAGAGGCAAAAAATTATGGTGAAGGGTGGTTTACTGAAGGTAATTATCTGATTGCAAGGTGGTTTATTGAAGGTGATTTTTTTTTTTTTTTGAGGTCATGGCATTGTGCAATGATTTGCATCAAATTGTTTTGAGTTGTTATACTTTAATGTTAGCTAGTGACGTGTATGTTTACAGTTTTTGTGGTGTTTTCTTAATTTTACCCTTTGATTATGCAGGATGATGCTGATTGGGCAACAGTAGGACTGAAGGAGGTAACTGATCCTTTTATATGATTTTGAAGCTACGTCACTTGACGTTTTTATATCCTTGTGGAATTTGTAATGATGTTTATATTTTTCAATCATTGTTGTAGGGTCAAAAATTGATGATGATGGGAACTGCTGATGAAATCATGAAAGCCCCAGAGAAGGGGCCCGTCTTCATGGAAGATCTTCCAGAAGAAGAGCAAGTGGTTGCTGTGGTGAGGGTCGTCATCACTCTCTCCCCCCTTTTATTTTTTTCCCTTTTTCGACATGATTTAGGTATTTGTTGCATGCTATTTCATAGTGACAACATGCTGGTTGCTGTATGACTTTGGCAGGCACATACCATCATGTCAGTTGTCAAAGAATTTGTTTATTGTGTCTTTAAAAATGCAATCTATATTGAGTTATGATGAATCTAATTAAACATAGAGAAATTGACTTTGGTTTTTGCTTGTTGGTAGCTTTTGTTTTCTTCTTCTCTTGGCATTATTTATTGGTTTTCCTTGTTTAGCTTTAGGTTCAAATATCTTTATTTTTCTGTTCTTTCCACAGGGACATTCTGCTGGCCTGTTTAATTTGGGGAACACATGTTACATGAACTCCACAGTACAATGTTTGCATTCTGTTCCAGAGTTGAAGTCTGCTTTAGTAAAGTAAGTTCTCATGTCTACTAAATGTGTTTTTATTTGATGAGGTGCCCAAGTGGCAGATTAGATAATGTTCCAGTGGTTGCCACATCTAATTGATTTGTCATCTTTCTGTGAGTTTTGATTAGGTACCCATCTGATAGGAGAAGTGATTTGGATCAGACATCTCACATGTTGACAGCCGCTACTCGTGAACTGTTTAATGAACTTGATAAAAGTGTCAAGCCTGTGGCACCTATGCAGTTTTGGATGGTTTGTTCTATTTCCTTTTTTTCTTCTGACCTATAATTAGCGGCATTAGATTGGATGGGTAGTTTTATCCAGTTCTTTTTTTTCAAAATTCATTCTGAAATCTCTAACAATCATCATTGTTAGTTGGTAGTTTGCTATCATGCACCTTGCTTGTTGAGTTACAAGGAGAATGACGAAGTAGAATGTTTATTCCTTTGCTTTCTCACCTTTTCAGGTGTTACGTAAAAAGTATCCACAATTTGGTCAATTGCATAATGGAATCTTTATGCAGCAGGTTTTTCTCAAATCTTACCTCTGTCCACTTCTTGCAGTTGTTTGAACTGTTTGATTTTGTTAGATGTTGATCTAATTGTCTGAAAATATGTGGCAGGATGCTGAAGAATGTTGGACGCAACTTCTCTATACTCTTTCACAGTCTCTTAGACTTCCAAATCCTAGGTGCTGTTGACTTTATATTATGTCATGATATATGAAATGTGTACACTGCATAGGTGTATGACACTGATTTGGCTTCACATAAGATAGTTACCTATATGATTAACCTCCTTATTACAAGTATCTTTATTTTGGATTGGTGTCTAGTTAAATGAGGTTTAAGATCAAGTGCTCTGAAATTCCTTCATTGCTGTTTGGTAGCTTCCTGCTGTTTTCTTAATGTAATAATCTGGTCATCTTTATTTTTCCTGCAGTGAAAATCCAGATACAGTGAAGGAACTCTTTGGAATTGATCTTGTAAGCAGGTAGATAAACTGAAATGAAGCACTAGTTTGAATTTTACCAAGTATATTTGCATTACTATGTCAATTATTTAATCTTAGACATTGTAAGTGATTGTGGTTGTTTCATGTGTCTAAAGATCAACAATTTTGGAAATATTGTGATGTTGCTAGGATTCATTGCCAAGAAAGCGGTGAAGAGAGTTCAGAGACAGAGTCCGTTTATTCACTCAAGTGCCACATATCACAAGATGTGAATCATTTGCATGAAGGACTAAAGCATGTAAGTTTTGTCAGTAATTTGCTTGCTGAAATCAATGTTTTCCTCATGTGACTGGTATGGGTGACATTTCTTTATTCCTTGTGTACAGGCTCTTCCATGTTCTTTTTGCATGATTTGCGTTTATTCTCTTTCTGAATCTCTTGCCACAGCAATATTTACCTCTTTATTCCGCACTCTGTTATCTTCCTTTTACTTTGACAAACTTCATGTCCGAGGAAAAAAGTTGCTTCTTTCTCTTTGTGTTTTTATCTGATCTTTAATTTTTCAATGCTTTCTCAACATTTAATTGATTTTTGTAGTATTTCTTGTTCTTTTTTCAGCCATGAATTCATATTAATATGATATTACATACATGTTAAGATATAACCAATTTTACTGGGTGGGTTGTGTAGGGTCTAAGATCCGAGTTGGAGAAAGCTTCCCCTTCCTTGGGGCGTAGTGCAATTTACTTGAAGGAGTCTCGCATCAATTCCTTGCCAAGGTATAACAAGTTTCCCATCCTGGTCTGAGTTTATGATAATTTCTTCCATGTTACTCTTATACTTGTCATGGGCTAGTGATCTGCCCGTGATATGAGATCTGACGGTGCAATCTGATTTATTGTCTCAACTTTTGGCACGATGGCTATTAGTTTTAGATTTACTGATTAGGTTTTACTGGTCGAAGCTTATTTTTTAAGTTATGAAATGCCATTGATGAGCAAGTTCTTTCATGGTGCTTTTTTAAGGTACTTGACTGTTCAGTTTGTTCGCTTTTTCTGGAAGAGGGAGTCAAATCAGAAGGCCAAGATTTTGCGGGTGAGTTGCTTTTCTTTTGTAACAATGAACCAAGACTTGTATTGTTATTCTTAGGTAATTTGACATTTTGGTGTGTTGATGTTAATATGTTGAAAAAAATTAATTTCATATAACATGATGGGGTTTTATGTCAGAGTATTAATTTGGTCAGAATTCAAAGATTTGTTATACAAAAAAGTTTCACTAGAGCTGATTTGTATAATTGTGCACACACGCACGTATATATACTTATTTAAAAACATGCTTGTTCTCTCAGAAAGTGGATTACCCATTAGAGCTGGATGTCTATGATTTCTGTTCGGATGATCTTCACAAAAAATTGGAAGCACCTCGACAGGTATGTTAGATTGAAAGCTTTTGCAGAGTTCAAATGTTCCAAGTCTATTTGTACTCTTTGGTGGTGGTTGAGACTATTTTGAACTTTACAAATGACTATCAGGTTTTAAGAGATGAGGAGGGTAAAAAGCTCGGCTTGAAAGCAAATGAGAAAAGTTCTGGTTCAAAAGGCAATGATGTCAAGATGACTGAGGCAGGGGTGAGCTGCCATTTGAACCGCACATGCAACTGACTACAACTATAAGATCTATGTGACCTTTTGTGACATGTCTTGCTTTTATTTACTTGTACAGGAATCATCCAATGGAAGCGGGGAATCTTCAAAAACTACATCTGAAGAAGGTAAATTTTTAGGATTTCAATGATTATTTAAAGATCTGGTGAAATGTTTTGGTCTAAGATTAGGGCCTCATTGGCGTTTTAGTATGAGTAGTTTACTTCATGTCTGGGCACTCAAGGACATGATATAATGATGTTTTCATTCATCATATATTTGAATGATGTTTTCGACTTTCCAATCTTGCACATGGATGGACATTTTTCGCTAACATTTGTACTTCTGCTGAACTATAGTTCTCAGTAAATAAACCTTCTCATTGTTTGGCCAGGTGGATCATTGCACCAAGAAACAAGTTTAACCGGAATATATGATCTGGTTGCGGTGTTGACCCATAAGGGGAGAAGCGCTGATTCAGGGCATTATGTTGCCTGGGTAAAGCAAGAAAGTGGTAAGTTCCCTGAATATTGTTGATTCAGCAGATTGTTATCTTATTTGGCTCAAGTGCCTCAACTGATGAGTTTGCTGTTAAAAAAGGGAAATGGATAGAGTATGATGATGACAACCCCATCCCACAACGCGAAGAAGATATTACTAAACTTTCTGGGGGAGGTGAGTTCGTCTTCAATAACGCCACATGACCCAGCATTTCTTTTCCTAACATGTTATTGCACCTGACATGATATGATAACTTTGAACTATATGCTAGTGTTGATATCCATTAATGAACACTTTGTCTTTGTTTCAGGTGACTGGCATATGGCGTATATTTGTATGTACAAGGCACGTGCCGTCCCCCTGTAATTTTATTTCGATTTTACATTATCATTATTTGTTTGTTGTTGGTTCTTTTTTCTTTTTTCTTTTTTCTTTTATGGTCCAAGTCGCAAAGGGACTTCCTCTGTAGATTCAGATTACGAAAGGGTTAAATAGAGATAATTCATGTGTTTGCGATTCTTGTGCTTTAGAAATTGTCGTTTCCATGTGTTTACACAACTTGTTGAGCTTCAATGATTGGATATGATTTTTCTAATTATTATGTCATCTTTTCAAATATTTATCTCGTTAGTGCTAAGTATCTCGTGCTTAGCATCGGTTAACTTTGTACCAGCAATCATAATAATGTAGAAGATACAGAGTGTTGTTATCTAGAGCGATTGGTTGTAAAGCATTTGTCAGTGGTTCTTTTAAAGTTTGTCATCAAAATCCCGGGCTCAACCAGGATAGTCAGTTGAAACTGCCAAGTTCGAGTAGGATAGGGAGTTATCAATGTGTAGTTAAATATATGAAATGTTTACATATAGCCCAACTGCTAAAATAGATAGGGATTGATAATTTGTCCATTCAATATCTGAGCCTCACAGCACTTTGAGGATTCAATAAACCAATTATCCATTAATGCTTAAAACACAAAATGGTGAAAGTAAAGGTGATGTCAATTCAGGAAGTGTGAATGTGGGGAGTCCCCTGAAGAGGAGAAAACAGTGGAAGGTTGAAGTGAAGTTGTTGGTGGCCAAATTTCCATTTAATTGATCCTTTCCATATTTGACGAAAGAAGATCTGTCGGGTCATTGTTTGTTTCCAATTAACTCATTTGAACCTGTTGACAGTTTACCAGAAATCCTTGTCTGAAGGCAGCCGCCCGATTCCCCCTCCCCCCAAATCACATACCCACTTCCTCTCATTCCCACAGACCCACAACACGTTTCCAGGCTGTTTCTCTCAAGAGGATCAAGTATATATAGAATTATGAAAATACCGTGTTGTTGAGATAACCAATTTTTAAAAATATTTATATAGTATTATGAAAAAATGTTGATTGTATAATTAATGTAATTTAGTGGTAATCTGGAGGTAGAGTTGCAAGGAAAGGAATGAGCCAAAACTATGTCAAGTGTAGGGCAGTTGTTCATATATAGCAACCTGATAAGTATTGGGAATAGAATATGGAAAGATTGTCAAATGGGTTTAATGCATTTTCCAAATGAGTCACTCATAATTTGGTCTATATAATGATGTAGACTTGCATTTATTGTTATGGCAGAAAATGATGATGATGATGATGATAATAGATTTCCTCCTTTCAAAATTGGTGGCTTAAAGATGCCAAAAGTCTCATTCAATCACCACTTTCCATCTCCTGGAGATTGATTGTATGCACAAATCCCCTTCACAAATTTCAGTCTTGTCTTCAACATCTTCACCCATTTCACATTTCAAGTCTTTGTTACAATACAAGCTACCGACCCTTCTCATTTCTACGTATAAACACCAAATTAAGCCTCGAATGATCGGTTCGTTTGTTTCATCGTAAACGTTATGGTTGGTAGGATGAAATCGGACTTCCAATTTAAGAAAATGCATACATACATATATGGGTATGTATGTGTGTCTTTATACATATCTTAGTACTAAAATATACAAAAGCATATTTTAAATTTGACTAACATTGGCATAAACTATCTCATAAAATTTATAAAATTTAAATCAATCAACTAATAAAATCGAATACGTTAAATTTTTTCATAATTAAAATTTTATAAATCTATTAAATATTTAAATTCTTATGAAATGTTTTTTTACAAAAATAATGATTTTTTTATATTAAACTTATAATAAATTATATTAAACCTTGAAAAATCATTATTTTTTAATAAATATTTTTAAAAAAATCCATCCTAACATTTGCCATTTTTGAGAATATTACCGTCAATGAAATGATAGCTTTTGCTCAATTATAGAATGAGGGGTTATATTGGGAGCCATATGCAACCCCTGAAGGAAGAGGCCATGCAAGAACCTTCCTTTTTCATTTCTCCTTGAAAGTCTTTGTTCAAACCATTGCTTGCATCAACTTGGTACCCCACACCTGTGATGATTCACAAAGTTAAAGCACAAGATCTACAATATAATTATATTTATCTAGATAATCAAAAAATAATAATAACAATTATGGATTAAAAATAAGGTTTTGTGCATAGAAATCCCTTACGTTTTTCGATTAATTGGCTAACATCTAATTATTTTATTTTTATATTTAATAATCTTCTATCCTGTAAAAATTTTATATGTAAATTCATTAAATTAAATTACGAACTTAAACTATTTCGATCTGATTCCCCGGAATTCGGCCTCCATCAGTGCCCGTAAATAAGTGGCCTTTTGAAGCATGATGAAGTTGTTCTTGCAAAAGGTGTGGTCCAATGAAGGATCATCATATAGTTCAAATGAAAGGAAGAAGAACATTTCATTTATTCATGTGAGGAGAAAATTGGGATATAAATAATAAATAAATGCAGATTACTCCTCAGATTCTATTTCTGAATTTGGTATTTTTTGTTTTAATTTTTCCATAATAAGATTTCAAACATTAATTTGGGGGATGTCATGAGGCATCAAATGGGTCACTTCTATTTCTTTTTTTGCAACAACCCACACATCCACTACCATACATTGGACCCTTCTTGTGGAATCCTTGTCATGCCCAAATTTTTAAATTTTCCACTAATAAATATTACATTTAAGAATTTTATTTTATTTAAAATATTTCCTTTTTTTTAATCTCCATTACCCACTTGCATAAAATTGCTGGAAATATATTATTTAATAATTGAAATTTTTATAAATTCAATTTTAAATATTTCAATCATATAATAAGCTCTGATTTTTACTAATTCTTATATATCTATATTATAATTTCATTAAGATCTCAACCTGTTTATTTAAACGTAAAGATCCATAAGCTATATAATAATTAATGCATGACTAAATTCAATATAAATTTATAACTCATTCACTAATTGTGCTCTTAAATCTTACTTTTCATGAATAAGAAGTCATTTCCAAATCATAAGTGTAAAAGTTCCCTTCAGTTGTGTAATTTCCAAAAGGGTGTCAAAAAATGGCTAAGGCATTGTACTTGTACCGGATTGATATAATTAAGGTTGATATTAACATGATCTATTTAGTAATTATGTTATATTCTTTCCACTTTACTACTATAAGAAATTTAAAAGGATAATATGAATATCATATTAATACATGAATCATAAACTTAATACGATTCATTTATTATAACTAAGTGAGTCGTGCATCAAAAATATCAAATTATTCTCACTATCTTAAGTTAGTAGATTATAAATGAGTTGGGTTTGTATAGATTAACACGATTCTTATTTACATTTGACTGAATGAATCATAATATTATATGATCTATTTAAAATCTTATCCTAAATGAATCAACCCATTTATGATACCAACCCACTAAACCTCAACCTTAATTAATGAAATTTTTTTACGTGTCAAGTGTCAAATGAATCATGTTACCGTACCATAACCCATTTTGATACTCTTAAAATAAATAAATATCTCATCAAATCAAATCAAATCAAAAAAAAAAAAAAATGAAACAAATAACATTTTCTAAAGCAAATAAAAGCAAAGAACAGGAAATATGAAGACAAAATAGGGGAATAAATAATAATAATAAAAAAGAAACATAATGTGAAGAAATCATATGGAAGAAGAAGGAAAGATGAAGTATGTCTAGTCCTTGTAAGACAAACTTGCAAGTGATGCATAGCTTAAGAGTATGGAGTATGGATTTTCTCTTATCTTTCCATCACTTCCTATCAAATCATCTTTTGCTCATAGCAATATGAGTGTCAATTCCCCCCACTTGCCTCATTCATATAATATTATAATATTTAACATAAACATCATTTTATACAAGCAAAAACTCTTTCTCCACACCAATAACATCTTTCAATGGTTGATATATATATATATATATATATATATATAATTTTTTTTTTTCCTTTTTCTCTCATATGTGGAAAATATTTAAAGAACAAAACCACACTAGTACACCAAGAAAAAATTAATAATCATTAATATCATAAGGATTAAAAGATTGACCAAAATAATTCTTTATAATATGCTCTCACCCTATTGGAAATTGGAACCAGGAGTGTATATAGCAAGTCCTGGCCACCCATTATTGCTATTTCCCCACTCACCACTTTGTAAATAATTGCCACCGCTATTACCACCTCCACCACTTCCTCCTCCTCCGCCATTGTTAGTGTTATTATTAGTGTCTTGTGAATCTAAACCCGGATTGTGACCCGAATTCAAGTCTTCATCAAACCCTCCAATTTGCACCATTTTTAGATCCGACCCATTTGGATTCAAGCCTTCGAAAATACCTCCATACTGAGCATTTGATGCTAGAAGTAAGCTAAAGCTCCCACCAACATCCAATATCTTCCTTTCTTGTTCTTCTTCCAGCCCATACATTCTTGTCGGGTCACCCATATCCGAATTCCCATTACCCAACAGCTGAGAACTCGATGTTGCAGATGTAATTGAAGTTGTAGTAGATGCAGATGAAGATGCCTCAGCCACCCGTCTGTTGAGTCGGTTCGGGTCAGTATTTGAATCCGGGTTAGAACGTTTTGAGCTTGAAGAACGTTTACTGTTTTTCCGGCTACCTCCGCCGACCGGTATGTTTCTTAAAGCACCACCTTTAGTCCAGTATCTTCTACAATTCTTGCAGAAATGACGAGGTTGAGAGAGATTATAATTGTTGTAGTAGCAGAATTTGGTGTTGCTCGAGTCACAACGAGGACACTTCAGCTGTTCTTGCTCTGGAAATTGTGGTTTCAGTTGCTGGAATGCCATTGATGGATCTTGCATGGTTCTTGATTTTCTTGAAACCAAGAAATGGATGAAAAGAAAAATGGGTTTTTGCAAGAAACTAAAAAATATATAGTTTTCTGTGACGAAATTATAGCTCTAAAGAATTTCGTGAATTGAAAGAGGAAAAAGCTTCAAACTTTCGAGTTCTTCACTTATGTTCTTCGATGATTTGAGCTGGGAATTCAAGATCTTTTATAAGCTGAGCTAACAATGATGAAAGCTTCAGTTTTTAAAAGAGTTCATGAGTTGGGTTGGATTTAAACAATGACGAAGAGGAAGAGAAAAGGATTTCAACCAAGTTTTTCATTTAATTTGGATGATTTAAGATGGGAATTTCAAGTTCTTGATGAGCTAACAAACCCAAGAAAGCTGTCAAGTAGCGAAAAGGCAAAACAGAAAACAGAACAGACGACAAAAAGATTGAATATATTTGTTTATAAAGACAGAAATGGGATTTCTTTCCCTTTCTTGCAAGAAATAACAGCAAGGATGATCATATCCCCAAAATCCATCTACCAAAGCAAAACCCACAAAAAAAAAAGAAAAAAAAAAGAGAAAGTTTGTCAGATTTCTTCTATCTGCTTGGAATGAACCAAATTTCTTTCAACTTAGCCTTTCGGGTAGAATAAAGAAGACGCCGAAGAAGGAGAAGAAGACAGGAGAAGAGAGGAAGAAAGAGATGGGTAGAAATATGAGAAGGAGAGATTAGAGAGTTGAAAATCTTTGGAAGAAGAAGAAGAAGAGAGGATCTAAAATGGAGCTTGTGCTTACGCGTGAGAGTGACCACTCAAATCAGACAATGACTCGGCTTGTATAGTGAACGCCAAAGAATTTCCCCCTTCACTATTTAAATAAATCAAATTACTTCCTTTTTTTCTAAATAATAAATTTATTATAAATCGTCTAATCAACTTATACAATAAAATTTATAATATATTTATTGAATTTTCTCATATTTAGAATAAATATTTATATTATTCTAATTTTTTATTGTGTATTTACTTCAAATTTATAAATCTTTTCTTCAAAATATATTTAAATATTGTGAATTTATTATAGTTACTTTTATTAAAATATTTGACATAAAAATAAATATTATATAAAATTGAAATATGATAATATTTATGAAAATTGAATTATATTGGGAGTTTTTACATAAATAATACAAAAAGTAGTTACCCATATATTAATTTAATGAACATTTTGGTCAACCTTTGAAAGTCCACCCAATTATTTTCAACTTAAAACTAAAAAGTAAAGATGTTATGAATTTTTTTTTATAAAAAATGTTAATATTTATAATATTTGCAATATATAAATTTTATCTCAGGAAAATAAGTTGTGCCATTTTTGTCTTAATTTTTATTTTTGTCTTGATTTAAAAAGATTTATACACATAATTTTCAAATTACAAACTCTAAAATTATCTTTATATTATTCCAAGTTTATTTATTTATTTTTTATATTATATAAAAATAAGGGCGGAATTTGCTATCTTGAAATCATTAATATAAATTAATTAAATTTGTGTAGAACTCCTAAATTTTAATATTTTTTAATTGAAACTTTATATTTTATATTTTTATTGTGATTTAAAAGAAAAAATAATTAATTTAAATGATATAAAAAAATAATTTTCCATTATTCATAGTGGTATGAATTTATGTAATTAAATATTCTAAATTTAAATATATTTTTTTAAAAATATATGAATGAAGGTAAAATATATTTAAAAAAATCTTTAATAATGTAAAATATAAAAAAAAATATTTTATTGATATTGATAACTATGAATATTTTATAAAAGATTATAAGTAAGAATAATTAATATTTGCCCCAAAAAAAGGGAAAGAAGAATATGGATGTCCTTTCTCATGATGAAATCTAAGCTACACAATCATAACTTCATTTTTTCTTTTTAATAAAAAATTAAAAAAGTATTTATAATGTTTTATTGGATTTTATATTATTTAAAATAATAGATTTTTTTTTATATTACAAAAAAATTAAATAAAATTCAACCATAAAAAAAAAGAATTTACAATTTCATATTGAAATTAATATCTTTCAATTTATCAAATCTCAATTATTTAATTCAAACCATGTAGTTTTAATATTTAATTATAATACAAATTTTTTTTATCGAATTATAATTAAATTTAAATTATTTTATTTGAATTTAATAATTAAAATTATTGAAAGTGGTGGTAAGAAAATGAGGAGAGTGGGGATTGTCAATGGGAACATCATGATGGCTGAGGTGGCCAATATTCAAGCCTAACCTCTCCCTCCCGCAATCCCTCATATCACTTCTCTCTACCATTCATAATCATTATAACCATCTATACATAACAACTAATATCCACTCACATTCATTTCGATTCTATCTATAAATCGAATCAAAATTTATAAATTTGAATGAGGTTCATTTTTATCACACTTTAACATATGTTTTAAATTTTAATTCGATCTTAGAATTAAAGAATACATATGTTTTAAAGCAGAACGAATGATTAAAAACTGTAACGATATATGAATGAATCTTGATTTTTCTAAATATTATCAGATAAACACATATAAATTAAGCACGATAAAAGATTAAATATGAGATTAGAATGGAAGAGGTATTGTTGAAACAGAGAGATGCATGCATGGTACGTACGAAACAAAGGGAGAAAAATCATACGAGTAGATAAAATCATGAGGCATGGTAAGTGGAATTATTATGAATTATGATATTTATTTTCAAGAAGAAAAAGAAAAACAAATTATGATAATAATAATAATAATAATAATAATAATAATTAATATGGAATAGAAACAATGAACTATAATTAAGCATGGATTGTGATCATTACTCATCAGTCACGAGTGCCCACAAAAGCCCATGCACCTGCCCGTCTTATGTGCAATTCAATTAGTTTTTTTATAAATATTAATATAACTTTATTGTTATAAGTAATGAAAATATATTATTAATTTTCTCAAAATTATTAATACTAAATATATATATATATATATATAATTTGATAATACATTCAATTTATATGAATGTTCATGATATTTGATAATAATTGTAATTTAATTCATAAATCTCTGTAATAAGATAATTAACATATGTATTATTAATAAAATCAATAATGATAAATTTATTTTTTATTTTCATGTCTAAAATAATTTTTTATTCAATTAAGTATGTAAATTTTTAATTTTTATATCAATTTGCAGCACTTTATCGAATTTAAATATTAGTTAAAATAACTTTTTATCATATTAATTGTGATTTACTATAAATATTATTGGAATATTTAGAAAAATAAAAATTTATAATATATATTTCATCCTTAAAATTTAAATAAATTTAACCAAAAGTTAAATTGAATTGTGTTATTTAAAAAAAAAAAAGTGATCAAAGGAGTTATTAAAATTAATAATCTAAATATTTAATTGGACAAAAGGATATTAAATAGATAAACATAAAAACATTATTCTTATAATAAACCAATTAATAAAATTAACGGATTAAAACTGATAAATAAAAAATTTAAGCAATAAATATTTAATATTTCAAAAAAATATTAAAATGAATATATTTAAGTAAATTTAATTGATTTCTAATGAATAAAAGAATTAAGTACTTGGTTATATATTTAGATATTACATTTTGTAATGATTATCTATATAATCAATTACATTAATCAA
>CANYBF010366415.1:0-13697 GCA_948192965.1 Dalechampia spathulata
TGGAAACTCATAGAATAGATCTCCACCACCTGAACCCAATCTCTGAAGGGTTTAACTAGCACTCATGCTATGGGTCGGTTGGACCAATCCGGAACCATCCGGTGGCGACTCCTTGCGACTCTTTCGAGTCCGTATCATTCCCTAAGGGAACCCCTTAGGAAGACTACCTTTTGCTCCAAGTGCGGTCCCCGGTCCGTGACTTTCGCAAGCCTCGCTCTGGGCCCCGGTAGAAACCGGCGCTCACATGTATATACGCGTATAATATATATAATGTTACATAATATAATATAATAAAGTATGATATAATCTAATAAAATAAAACATCTCCACTAATACATGGTATATACGAAATACAAACATATTATTTTTATTTTTACACATTTAAATATTATTTTAGCTTCTTATATTTATATATATACATGCCTTTTAAATCACCACTTAAAATCATATACATAGACTTACATTTACACATACATATACACATACGATTACATGTACACTCATACACACAAACAATTTTTTCTTAATTAAGTACACATATATATTTACTAAATATTCTTGGCAATCATTATATGACATGTATAAAAATAATATTCACACATTTTCTGAACATTCATCTCGACATTATACTCATCTATCAACACATCATTCACTATTCCATAATTTCATCAATTATTATCATATCACACACACTTGTATAAAGCAATACACATCACACATATATTCAATGTAATATGCTATAAGTGAGGATATGACATTACTAGACTTTTACTTTATTTTTGCTCTTCCTTTTTACCCTCTTCTTTAGATAAAATATCTCTTTAGCCAATCAAGGTTGACAAGTGTAGAGAACTTGTTACCCTCCAAGTCTGAAATATGAATAGTATATTTAGACTAGATCTTATTAACCATGAATGGAACCTCCTAATTAGGTCTAAATTTCATGTGTAGGTCATAGATAGCTAATTTGACTTGCTTTAGAACTAGATTACACTCCAGTAGAGCAACAAGTTTGACCTTTTTGTTGAGCGTATTCGCTATGCACTTATTGTAGAGCTATAGATCATACAAAGCCTTTAACCATTTCTTATTAATAGCAACCAATTACTCATATCTGGTTCTCTTCCAGTCCACTTTCAACAATTGAGCTTCCAACATAACATGAAGTGCCTTTAGGTCCACTTCTACGAGTAATACAACTTTTGTGCTGCAAACTAGAAAGTAAGGGGAAGTACCCGTAAGACTTCTTGAAGTTGTTTTGTAACCTTACAGAGTAAATGACAATTGCTCATACCAATCTCGGTAAGTTTACACTAAAGCTAGTATGACCAAAGCATCAACCATCTAATTCTCATCTCATGGAGTATGAATGAACTTATAGGAGATTAAATTACAAATTATGAGCTTCATGTATTAAGCATAAGCCTTGAGCCTCTCTTCTTTGACATCCTACTTAGGCATATACTAGTGAATGATAAGCATTAAATCACTAAAAACCTCAATGTCTTAGGCATTGATCATTAGTAGAAATTTGAGCCCAAACAAACTTGCTTGGTACTCTACCATATTATTAATAACTGGAAAGCTCAGTCACTTTGAAAGCATGAGTAACTTACCTTCAAGAGTGACTAACACAACTCCTACACATGCACTCCTTTTATTAACTATACCATTGAAGAAGTGCAACTACCATTTTTGGATATCCACTGCTCCCTAAGTGCTTATCTTGGAAGTCCATTTCAAAAGTCTTAGAATCATCCATTGGCTTGGATGCTAAGAACTTAGTGATTTCCCTGCCTTTAACAACTTTCTTAGTAATGTACTACACATAAAATTATGGTAATAGGAACAACCACCTGGAAAGCTTCCCTATTAGTGAAGGAGCCTTATATAAGTACTTCATAGGATCAACCTTGGAGATCGCCTAAACTTGATATGATTTAAAGTAATGTCTGAGCTTTTTATTAACCCAGACCATAACCATGTACAACTTCTCAATATTGTTGTATTTGCACTCTATTAGCAATAACTTCTTACTTAGATAATAGATGACAAGCTCAATCCTAACTTCATTCTCTTAAGCAATCATAGCATCTACTGACTCATCCTCTAAGGCTAGATAGATTAATAATGGCTTCCTCAACCAAGGAAACTACATAATTGGTGGGTTAAAGATATAATGTTTCACCCTCTTGAATGTGAACTAGTAGTTCTCATCCAAAACCAAAGGCTGGTTCTTCCTCAAAAGCTTCAAGATTGGCTCATACATAGTAATGAGCTTAGTAATGAATCTATTGATATACTAGAGCTATTCTAGGAATCCTTTAACTTCTATTTCAATTCTAGGGATAGGCATCTCATAGGTTGACTTTGCCTTATCAGAAACCATTCAAATACCTCTCTAACTGACCATATAGCCCAGTAGCTTGTTGGATGTTGCCTCAAATGTACACTTACTTGAGTTCAACATGAGTCCATACTTCTCAACCCATGTGAGAAATCTATCAAGAGTAGTTGAATGGACTTCCCTAGTGGGAGATTTCACCATTATGTCATCCATATAGACTTTGACCTTTTTATGGAAAAGATCATGCAATAAGGTTGTGGTAACCCTCTAATAGGTAACACCTGTATTCTTGAATTTGAAGGGCATGATCTTGTAGCAAAAGGTCCCCTATTACATGATGATATTTGTTTTCACCTTATCCATGATAGCCAGGAGAATTTAATTATACATAGAAAACCCATCAATAAGGAGTGCATAGCATTGATGCCTATGTTATCAACTATCACATTGATGTGAGGCAAAGGAAGTTCATCCTTAAAGCATGACTTGTTCAAATCCCTGTCATCTATGCAGACTTTGACCTTTTCATCTTTCTTCTAAATTAGAACTACATTAGCCGACCATTTAAGATAATTAACCACTTTAGGGAACATAACATCCAACTGCTATTGGATATCCTCTTTAACCTTCTAATCCCATTCTTGTTGGAGCTAACACAACTTATCCTTCATTGGTTTTAACTTAGGTTTGATTGGAATTCTATGGTTTGTTATAGTCTTGTTAATACTCGGCATATCTTTGTAGCCTAGAGCAAAGGCATTTATGTTATTTTAACACTCTGTTGATTTCTGTTATGTGATTAAGAGTTAAGTGAGATGCAATATGGAGAGGATAGGGCATATCATCTCTGCCAATGTTAATAGTTTCAATGCATAATGTATTAATGTCAAAAATACTCATGCATAATGCTATTAGAATACACATCATAAACGTAAGCAAAACTAATTTTCATTACATTAAATTTTGAAGGGATCATATTATCATCAAAGATTACAGAAATAGGGAAATCATTGTCCCCATACAAAATCATATCAAAAGTATTATTTATAAGTATGGTGATGTCCTCGTAGACGATCACACCCCTCATAATGTAACATACTTCCATAGAATAGTTAATAGTCTCCATATAAGTGAAAATTATTAATTATTCTACAAGGGATACGTACAAATATTTTTAAAAAAATTCATAGAAGAATGTAAAATCCCCAATTAAGCTCTATTCATAAGGATACAATGATGCATACTTAATAAACATCAATGCAATTATTTACTACCTTTGACTTATGTACATAGTTGCATAATTACATAACTCAAGAGTACTTGACAATTTTGAAACTTTTGCATATAAATAGTCCTACTAATTTGATGCCTTTGGATCCATATGTTGGTTCATGAAAATATGTTTAGCAGTAAAATATATAATTTAAAACTTTTAAAAAACACATTTTTCATTGGATCGACCAATTCTATTTATAGAATACATCAATTATAGAGAACATTATCAATAAAAAGATCAAAAAACTTACTTATATATAGATCTCCTTCTTTCTTGTCCTTTTTAAAAGTTGTAGCAAACTTTTCAATCCCTAAAGTAGAGGATCTCCAAACTATCCACACAAGCAATGGAATGATTAGTAATCAATATTACAAGTTTTGTTTAAAGACTAGTAAAATAAAATAGAAAGGGAATGGATGAAGAGAAAGATGAATTTGGTTTCTTCTTATGAATTTTCTATCAAAAATCTTAATTAATCTTCTTATTCTTAAGCTTCTAATTGCTTGGAACTAATAGAGGAAGGAGGTGGTTAAAATTCCTTATTCTGTAACCCTAAAAGTTGTGTCAGATAACTTATAAAAACCTAATTAGGTTTTAGGTTACTTAAGTCATATGCATGGGCATGTCACATGCTTCAGGCATGTGACTTGCATGTGCATGACTTAAAATCCCTCCAAAAGTACATGACAATCATATGCAGTTCCTTTTAATTCATCACACATGAATAAAGTCATGTGACAATCACATATTGACTATTAATTAATTTAATTCCATCCAAATTTGCATATACCATGCATGTAGAACATGTCATCTTAAATCACTTGTATCTTAAGTTCTACTCATCAGATTTCAGTGATCTTGGTATTAAATCAAAGATATTTTCATGAATTTTCAAATGAACTTGAAAAATCCAGGTTACCTGATAACCATGAAATATTATTTCATCAACATCTCAAACATGTAACCTGATTGAGATTTGTAATCATCATTATCAAATTGGAGACTGGCATCTGTACATCCAGTTAACTGTAAATCTCTTTCTCCATATACTGAGAACATATCCTTTGTCCTTCTCAAGTACTTAAGGATATTCTTCACAGCCTACTAGTGTTCCACTCTATAACTAGATTGGAACTAGACTTGTGACACTTAAAGAGAATGCCACATATAGTCTAATGCATAACATAGCATACATGATTGATCCAATTCTTGATGCATATGAAATCCTAGTTATTCAATCTTTCTTATATTGTGTCTTAGGACACCATGATTTAGAAGGATGTTTCCCATGTACCATGGGTATATTACTCTTCTTTGAAAGATCTATGCTAAACCTCTTTAGCACCTTGTCTATGTAAGTAGACTATGAAAGACTAGTAAGCCTTCTTGATCTACCTCTATAGATCCTTATACCTAAAATATAAGCGGCTTCTCCAAGGTCTTTCGTGGAGAATTGTTTGGATAACTAAACTTTAACACTTTGAAAAAATGAGACATCATTCCCATTGAGTAATATGTCATCTACATATAACACAAGGAAAGTAATTGCACTCCCACTAATCTTCTTGTAAACACATGGTTCACCAATGTTTTGAATGAAGCTAAATTCTTTAACCGCTTCATCAAAGTGTATGTTTTAACTCCTTGATGCTTGTTTCAATCCATAAATGGATCTTTGAAGTTTGCATACCTTATTACTATCATTGGATATGAAACCATCAGGTTATGTCATATACACTTCCTTAAGTAGATTTCCATTAAGGAAAGCTATTTTCACATCTATTTGCTATATTTCATAATCAAAATGAGCAGCAATAGCAAGTAAAATTCTTATAGATTTATGCATAGATACTAGTGAGAAAGTTTCATCATAATCAATTCCTTATTTCTAGCAATAACCCTTTACCACTAAGCAAGCTTTATAGGCAACCACATTACCATCCATGTTTATCTTCTTTCTGAAGACCCCTTGCACCCAATGGGTTTTATCCCCTCAACTGGATCAACCAAAGTCCACACTTGGTTCTTTGACATGGAATCCATTTCAGACTTCATGGCCTTTAACTATAAGTCATATTCTGAACCTTTCAAAACTTCATCATAGTCTATGGGCTCATCATTCTGAACTAATAAGGCTTCATTATTCTCATGAACAAGGAATCCATACCTCTTTGACATAGTTCTTATTCTAGTTGAGCATCTGGGAGCTTGTTTTTCCATAGGTTCTAACTCTACATCAGTAGGATCAATCAATTAATCTACTTCATCTTATGGTGATTGAAATTCATCAAGATCAATCTTACTCCCACTATCTTTTTTTAGAAGAAATTCTTTCTCTAAGAAAATAACATGCTTTGAAACAATCACTTTTTATTCCAAAGGAAGATAAAAGTAATATCTTATGGTTTCTCTATGATATCCCACACAATAGCATTTATCAGATTTTACCTCAAGCTTGTCTGGCATTATCCTTTTAACATAAGAAGGATAACCCCATACCTTCAAATAAGATAAGATTGGTTTCTTGTTATACCATAATTTATATGGTACAACATCAACTGATTTACATGGAACTCTATTCAAAACATGAACAACAGTCTCCAATGCATAGCCCCAAAATGATTTGGGTAATTCTGCAAGGCTCATCATGGACCAAACCATATTTAATAAAGTTTAATTCCTCCTTTTTGAAACACCATTATGTTGAGGTGTATAGGGAGGTGCCCATTGAGATAAAATCTAATTATCTCTAAGATATTCAAGAAACTCTTGGCTTAGGTATTCACCACCTTGATTTGAATGCAGAGTTTTGATAGTCTTACCAAGTTGTTTCTCTAATTCATTTCTGAATTCTTTTAACTTCTCAAAGGCTTCAGATTTGTACTTCATTAAGTACAAACATCCATATCTCGAATAGTCATCCATGAATGTAATGAAGTAGTTGTATCCACCTCTAATATGTATGGACATAGGACCACGTACATCTGAATGTATGAGTTCTAATACCTCTTTAGCTCTTTCACATTTTCCTTTAAAAGATGATTTTATCATCTTGCCTAATAAACAAGATTCACATGTTTCATAAGATTCACAATCAAATGAACCTAAGTTGCTTAATTTGGGCTACTTAGACATACGAGTGCTGTTTGTATGGCCAATATGATAATGCCATAGAAAGATTAGATTAAGAGTATCAACTTTGATTCTCTTAGTTTGAGCATTTCTAATGAGGTTTGAATTATTCAGTATATATATTGTATTTTCAACATTTGCAAAATAGTAGAACATACTACTTTAAACATTGAACAACCATTGTTATTAATGGAAAAATTAAATCCTTGTTCAACAAGATAACATACTGAAATAAGGTTCTTATTTAAACATGGAATAAAATAATAATTATTAATTCCAACTTCTAATGTAGCAACTCGTGCTCCATTAGTAACCTTGATATCTATCATGCCTTTTGCAGCGCAACATGCTCCCGTGGCATGATTACCAACTCTAACACTTTAGAAAATTGATAATCACCCTACAAAGGATTCAAAGACTTAATCTGTTAAAATGTAATATATATATATATATATATATATATATATATATATATATATTAGCATAATGATCCACCATCTATAACCATTCCATTAAATTATTTATTAAGATTATATTGTCAGACATTTATTATATCCATACCCTTTTAACATTATTAGCATACACACATTACTTCATTTATTTATAGACATCCCTGATGGTATCGTATATTGACTTTGTAAAACATAAACATAGTAGTTAATACATTATAACTATTTTACTACCAATAATACCCAAAGAATAAAGTTACATGAAATTCAAAGAATAGAGAACTGCTTTGAAATCCCAATTCTCTACTCAAAAGCACTATCTGCAGAGATCTGCTGCTGACACTATTATATCTCGTGCTCTCTGCTGTTATTAGTTATTGCATTCATCAATTGATGAACACTAAGTACAAAACTCAGTGGTGCTAGTAAAATAAATAATCATAAATAATATAAGATTAAAGAAGCAACATTATAACATAATCAAAATATTTTAGTATTAACACCATTCAGCAATACAACATGCCACTAGTCGAATATCATTATCACTTGTATCCATTTTCACTATTTGCTTATGAATTTTATTACATAACCATTATCCGTTCATAATCATTCATAACATAATAATAGTTATAACATTCCATAATATTATTTCATTGATAAATATTAAATGCGATGAAATATACCTTTGAGAATGCAATTTATGAATTGCACTCTCCTTCTACTTTTCCTTGCCATTTTCATTTCATTAGCCCTTTTTCATTCTAGGGCCCTTTTTAATTGTGCACATTTCAGTACTGGGTCTTTCATTTTATTTCTGTGTTTTAACAAACAAGAACCCATTTCACTTTCTTTACTTTTCTTTTCCTTTCCATTTGATTTCTTATGGAAATCCATTTTATAGCCCAATACATTTTCATTAAACATTTCCTCACTTTCACTCATTTTCCTCCTTCCTTATTTCTCCATGATATGCCATGTAATGTTTGATATGATGCATTTATGATTATGAAATGATAAATGTATGTAATATAATATTATGAATAATAATTTAATGACATTGTATTAAACTATAACTATGCTCCTTAATAGATCAATTAATGATCGAGGAACACTTAGCATAAACCTGTAATCGCTTTTCCTCTGTCAAATTTGCCTGGTGGTACGTGTTGCCATCCTCAAAACCACCTAAATCATAATACAATGTTTGTATTTAATAAAAAGATTGAATACAATCATTTACTATCTATAACTCATAGTTTTGAAAACACATGGTAGTATACATATATATATTCCACTATATAATAATAGTTTACGAATATCAAGTCAATTCACATACTAAAACATATTATCAATTGAAGAAACCACATTAGCATTTTTAAAAAATGCAATCACTATACTCATTTACTAAATTAGCTATCCTATTACACGAGCCAAAATATACAATATATGATATTAAAATAATGTAATTCTTATATTATTGAAAACCAGATTTAATAAGTTTTCAAATGATATATTATATGTATAAGAATCTATTCATTTAAATAAATAATACATATGTTAATTTAGAATCTTATATATAAACTAATTTTTAATAATTTAGAAACTAATTTATTACTTTTTTTCATTATTAATAAAAATCTCATTAACTTAAAATAAATTTAGGATTGTAATCAAATAGACTTTTTAAAAAACAACTTCATAATGATATATTATACACATACTAATTTATTTATTAATACAGTAATCTAAGATAGTTAATATGAAAGTTTTTTTAGAATATTTTCTTTGAATCCTTTAAGAAGCAACCTCTTTTTTTAAAAAAAACAATTAGTTAAATACCAAATTAAATAAATGTTAAATTATTAGAAAGTAATCTTAGTAAACTTTAATTTAGTATACAAAATGTCTATAAAATTCCTCATCGAAATGTTCAATTCAAACATATTAGAATATCACATAATAACCGCATTTTACATTTATTATAGAAGCAATCCATTTTCTTCATCATTTTAGTCCATCAATTATATTTCAAATAGAGCCGTTCTCATGCCATTGAAACCTAGATCCATAAGGCTTTCCAAGAATGCATTATATGCCTAATTATTAAGCTATTTGTGCCCTCCATTCATAAATACCGCAAGCTCAATGTGTGCCTCCTTTGAACAATTGAAATGTAATCCAAATATAAATTAACTCTTATAAGCAGCATACCATTCCAATTAATGCCTCAATTAAATATATGTATATGCCAATAATTAATTCTTCTATAGGCAAAAAAAAAAAGAAGAATCATGAACATAAGAAAAAGGGTAGTCCTTAACCCATAAACATTATGTATTACCAAAACATTTACCTTAGTCCATTGCACTCAATTCATTCGTAATTCTATGTAATCATCACATACATACATTAGTTTATACCTGCTGAATGTCCACACATACAGCACTCAACTTGTTCACACATACATTCAAAACGTCCCAATATACCAAGTACATACACGACAACTGCACTTCCCCTTCCAAATACTAAACAACTTTAGAATAACATAATATCAAGCAAGGTAATTACTCGACAACAACATCTCCTTTCCTTAATATCACAAAAATGAAGGGATTAGCACACACACACATTTGGTCAATAACTCACCTTAGAAAATTTCTTCTTTGGACAGGCACTATACCTTACGGCTACAAATTCAAGAGACTAAAGAAAAAAACTAGAATCATGCCAATTAACTTTCCATCTCCACCCAACTATCGATCTTTAACAAGCTTCTCATACTCACCTTAGTCATCTTAATCTTGTTTTACAAAATAAAGCATACATACATGTTCATTTGAGGTGAGAATTGATGAAAGAAATAAAGAGTAGAAGAATCATTGTTACGATAGAATAAGAAGAAGGAGAAGAGTATATGCTAAGGTGGAAATGGAGTAAAGAAGAAAAATAAGTGCTACAGTGAAGACAAAGAGAAGAGGAAGAAGGGTAAGTGTTTTAGTGGAAAATTGAGAGGAGAAGGAAAGAAGAATGAGTGTTACCGAGAGAATGAAGATAAGAAAATAGTGGAGGAGTGGTTTTAATAAAATAAAATAAAATAATATGATATGATATGATATGATTTAATAAAATAAAATACTCCACTAGTACATGATATATATGTAATACAAACATATATTTTTTTTATATGCATTTAAATATTATTTTAGGTTCTTATATTTATATATACATACCTTTTAATTATCACTTAAAATCATACATATAGGCTTACATTTACACATACATATTCATATACAATTACATGTACACTCACATGAGTAAACAAATTTTCTTAATCAAGTACATGTATATATATATTAAATATTCTTTAGTAATCTATACATATAACACATATAAAAATAATATCTACACAATTACCGAACATTCATGTTGACGTTATACCCATCCATTATCACATTATTCACTATTCAATAATTTCACCAATTAGCATAATATCGAGGTCATAACACATATCGAATATCACATCATTTACCTTCCATATCATATCCACATGTCACATAATTCCATGTTTAATCTCAATCATGCATATAGAATAACTAACATTCATTTCACAAATAATCAATATGGTATGCTAATTGTGAGGATGTGACAACTCTCTCCCCCTAAATTAGAATTTCATCCTCAAAATTCTAACCCTAGTTACCTATAAATAAATGTGGATACTGCTATTTAATAATGGATTCACATTCCTACGTTGCCTCTTGCCCTGCATGGTGATTCCATAATAATTTCACTAATGGAATCCATTTTTTCCTTAATCGTTTCATCTCAAGAGCTAGAAGTTTGATTGGCTCTTCACTATAAGATAAATCAGGTTGAACTTCTATATTCTTTACTGGTATGACATGTGAAGGATCAGACTTATATCTTTGTAATATATATACATAGAAAACATTATGAATTTTATCCAATTCTGGTGGTAAAGCTAGATGATAAGTCAACGACCCAATTCTTTTCAACACTTCATAAGGACCAATGAATCTCAGACTCAACTTCCCTTTCTGACCAAATCATAAAAGTTTATTCCATGGTGATAGTTTTAGAAATACCTTATACCTGATGTTATATTCAATGTCTTTATGCTTCAGATCTATATAAGATTTCTATCGATCAGTTGCTATTTTCAATCGATCCCTGATTAACTTTACCTGCTCTTCTGCCTACTATATATTGTTGGGTCCCAACAATCATTATTCACCAACTTCATCCCAGTTCAATGAAGTTCTACAACATCTACCATATAGTACTTCATACGGTGCCATATGAATACTAGATTGGAAACTATTATTATAAGTAAATTCACTAAGCGGAATGTTCTTATCCCATCTACCAACCCATTCTAAAACACAAGCTCAAAGCATATCTTCTAATACCTCAATGATCCATTTAGATTATTTGTCTGTTTGTGGATGGAATGCTATACTGAAATATACCTTAGTGCCTAAGGCTTGCTGAAAACTCTCTTAAAATTGGGAAGTGAATAATGGATCTTTATTAGAAACAATGGATGATGGCATTCCATTGAGTCTTACTGTCTCTTAGATATACAATTCTGCCAATCATTCTAAGTTTTAATCCATGCATACATGTATAAAATGTACTGATTTAGTTAACCTATCAATGATTACCCAAACAAAATCATATTTACTCAGTGTTAGCGGTAGTCCTGTAACAAAATCCATCATCACTCTATCTCATTTCCATTCCGGTATAGATAGTGGTTGCAATAAACCTAGTAGTACCTAGTGTTCCGCCTTCACTCATTGACATACTAAACATCTAGAAACAAATTATGCAATGTCTTTCTTCATACTTACCTACCAGTAGGATAAAATTCAATCTTTGTACATCTTAGTACCACCCGGATGACATGAATACAAACTATTATGGGCTTCATCTAATGTTTATCTCTTCAATTCTTTATCTACTAGAATATAAATATGATCTTTCTATCTCAATAATCCTTCAAAATCTAAAACGAAGACATTTTGATTACCCATCTGGACTTTCCCTAACTGATTTTGGTATTCCATATCATTCTATGCAACTTCTTTAATATAGTCAGGTAATAAAGGTTTCACTTGTAATTATAATTTAGCAAGAACATAATATGGTCGCACTGTCAATATAGCATTCAATCATCAAATTTCCTACACTTACATCATTACCGACTATTGTAACATAGTAAATGTATTTTTAGCTTAGTGCATCAGCTACCAAATTAGCTTTACCCAGATGATAATCTATGATACAATCATAGTCCTTAATCAGTTAAACCCATCACCTTTGCCTCAAATTCATCTCCTTTTGCATCCCAAAAACTTTAAGCTCTTGTGATATGTATAAATATAACATTTCTCGCCATATAAGTAATGTCGCCAAATCTTCAATAAGAACACGATAACAGCCAATTCTAGATCATGTGTTAGATAATTCTATTCATATGGTCTAAGATTTCTAGAAGCATAAGCAATCACCTTCCTTTCTTACATAAGAACACAACCCAATCCATTCAAACTCTAGTGTAGGCAAAATCAAAACTAGTGCCTGGGTCAAACACTGCTTCAACCTATAAAAACTCTTTTGAAATTTTTTTGTCCACTTGAATGACATATCTTTCTATAGAAGTGGAGTCAAATTTGTAGCAATCATGGAAAAGCCCTTTACAAATTGTCTATAGTATCTTATTAAACCCAAGAAACTACATACCTCAATAACTAATTTAAGTGCCTACCAATTCATAATAGCTTCTATCTTGCTAGGATCAACTGTAACACCTTTGGCTATAATCACATGTCCCAAAAAACAAACCTGATCTAACTAGAATGCATATTTTGATAATTCCAATATAACTGCTTCTCTCTCATCAATTGTAGTACAAGATGTACCTGTCGATCATGCTCTTTTTGATCTTAAGAGTAAATCAAAATATCATAAATGAAAACCATAACAAACTTATCAAGATACTCCTTGAAAACTGTATTCATCAGAGCCATAAATACTACCAGTGCATTAGTCAACCCGAAAGGTATAACTAAAAATTCATAGTGCCCATACCTTGTACGAAAACCAATCTTTAGAATACTATTCTCCTGAATTCTTAACTGGTGATAACCCGATCTCAAATCAATCTTAGAACATACAGCTGTTCTTTTCAACTACTCAAAAAAATCATCGATACGGGGTAAAGGATAACGATTCTTGATAGTCACCTTATTCAATTATCGATAATCAATACACATCTACATAGTCTCATCTTTCTTTTTCATAAATAATATAGGTGCACCCCAAGAAGATATGTTGGTTTGTTTAGTGATTAAGCAGCGGAAGAAATTTAAAATTTTCATTTTAAAATAACAAACCAAAAGAAGATCTTTGCATCAAAACACAGAGAAACCAGTTTAGAGATTAGAAGTGACAGTTTGATAGTAACTCT
>CANYBF010366458.1:0-17726 GCA_948192965.1 Dalechampia spathulata
ATTTTGGGACTTCTTCAAAATAATATTAGATAAAACCATAAAACATACATAATATTTAATAAAACTTAAAAGAAACTTAAGCTAAACACATAAATAACATATTATTTAGACTAATATAGACAACAAAATAGCAAGTGATCAGTGCGCAACATGTTGCATAACCCATCCTGAAGCTAGCGATCTTAGCACCACCAGTGGGTAATCTACAAAGATACCCACCTTGTAGCTCTCTTCCACATAGCTTTTATCAATTAAGCTTCTAGAATAACCTGAAGCAACTTTAGCTTGACTTTGACTAGCACTATGGCTTCTATTCCGTAAGCCAAAGAATATGGAGTAGAACCCATAGGACTCCTTGTAATAATTTTATAACTCCATAGAGTAAATAGCAGCTGCTCATGCTAATCTCGGTAAGTCTGCACTATCTTGGCTAAGATCCTCTTAATCATCTTGTTGGATACTTCAACTACCCCATTAGCTTGAGGGTGATATGGGGATGATCGATGATGCTCGATCCTATATCTCTCTAGTAAATCAAATACCTAGCCTTGGAACTATACTCCATTATCAAACACTAAGTGATGTGGTACCCTATATCGGTATATGAGATTCCCCTCTATAAACTTGGCAACCTGCTTTGCCCCTAATTTATAGTAAGATTCTGCCTCCACCCACTTACAGAAGTAGTCAACAACCACCAATATATATCAATGCCCATTAGAAGCATTAGGGTGAATCTCACCTATAATATCGATTCCTCGGGCTAAGAATGTCACGCCCAGCCCATACCTAGAGTAATATGCTCCCATAGTATACACCACGACATCCCGTACGAAAAACCATTGTATACACTACAAGGGATACATAAACATGCATAAATAAATGTCGTATGGGGACAACTCAAGTATAGGTGGTGCAAAAGTCACAGCATAGCAATATATAACCCTGGTCATCTCAACATACGTTCAATAAAATGAACAAGTTTCTTAAAAAGAAAATGTATTCATTAATATACAATGGTTTTATTACATTATTGATATGATCACCACCAAAATACATATGACTACTACCAATATGAAATGTAAAAGCTACAAAATAATAGACTAAACAAAAAGGAGCACGGTTGTCCAGGACTACCTTGAGAATAAGATTGTTGTCAAATCTAACTCTGTGTTGATACAAGCGATCACAACTCAGGGCCCTCAACTGTAGGCTCAAAACCTGCGTCCATCAATTGATAAACGCTGAGTAATAAACTCAGTGGTGCTAGTTAACATACAAACACAATATATCATCATACTTGTAACATACACAAGCCTGATAAATAAATGCAATGTCGTGCTTGCACCCCTTTTTCCCTCTTTCTTTTCTATTCTTTCCCTTTTCACTGTATTGTGCATAATTTCCTACCATGCTGGGTCCCTGTATGTACCGATACTCAACTCCCAAAGGAGGGCAACTGTTATTCGGGTCTTTAAACCCCTTTTTCCTCTATGTCTCGAGACTCAACTCCCATAGGAGGCAATATAATATATGATTCCATTATGGAATCTTATAATATATGACCCAGTATGCCTTTTTCCTCTTTTCTCTTACTCTTTTTCTTTCATTCAAAATCCCTTATGTCATGTTTATGCTTATATATAATGATATAATGAAGTATAATAAACAGAGCATACCATACTAAGCAATCATCAAGCTCATATCAATAATGCATCATAAATATAGCCATACATCACCTAAAAGCATAAGAAGAAGCAAATAAGACTCTAAACCAAAGCTAACATAAACCTGTATCAAGCTACTTCTAGCGTCTAATCAATCCTCTAAACTTCAAGCTTCGCTAAACCGACTTCTATACGCTTAATAGCATGAAGAGAAACTGTCTCCTAGGGTTTAGGGACATTTAGGAAGGGTTTAAAAGAAAGGAGAATAAGAAAATTCAAAGAAAAGTCTAAGTTTATCCTCTTAAAAATGGGATTTTAAGTCGCGTACGGCCGTACCAAACTCCGTACGCCCTTACCAAACTTAAAGTTCTGATGCCCTATTTTCCTACAAGCAACTGTATAACTGTACACCATAATGGTATGCCCATACACCCCAATATTCCTAACAAACCATTTTTCTTGTGAGTTATGGTACAGTCGTACAACTTCTTGGTGTGCCCGTACCATCTCCAGAAACTTGGTACGCCCGTACGGGTATCCGTACGCCCGTACCACCCTATGGAAAACCTGGACATGTACTATAGGAAGCCTTAACCTTAAGGTACCTGCCTAAAAACACTTCAAAACAATCCTAAACATAATCAGAATAGTTGCCCCTCATCCAACCGAGAAGATACGCTTCCCAATAAGGTGACAGCATCACAAACAATACCATGCATTCATATATACATGCATACATACATAGAGATATAGCATCAATAGTACATCATCGTATAAAATCACATACGCACACAAACCTTTACACGTAAACCAGACACGTCACTCTCATGGATGTGATAAAGAAAGACCATGGCATTATCAAATTTTGTAATTCAACCAATGGTACGTGACTCAGATCTCCATGAATCTGACACTCATGACATTGTTGCATAAACTGTACATAGTTTGTCTCCATGGTAAACCAAAAATATCCTTAGTGCAAGATCTTTCTGTATAAAGTGAATCCATTGATTATTTTAATCTCCTTCCCCAATATGCATTGAAGTTGTAGACTATCAATTGTTCTTCTATAAAGAACACCCTAATGCCAGGTAAAGTTAGCTACTAACCTCTACAAAGATAGCTTATCAGTCTTATTAGCTTCCTTCGGATAAGCACCAGTACTTATGAAATTTATGATATCAGCATACCATTTGGTCTCATCTTGCTAGTTGAGTATCATAACCCGTTCTCCCTCATAGCAAGGGATTCTTGACTTCTCGATAATTATATGTTGAACTTGACACTATGGTTATTCACATACTGAAGCTAGTGTAGTCAAAGCATCAGTCATCTAATTCTCATCATATGGAGTATGAATAAACCTACATGAGCTGAAATTATAAATCATGACTTCACCTTGTCAGGATCTACTTCAATGCCCCTTTGGCTAATAATATGACCTAATAACTTGCTGAATGTCACCCCAAATGTACACTTCTTTAGGTTCAGCTTGAGCCCAGACTTCTCAACCCGTATGAGAAATCCATAAAGAGCAGTCAAATGATCTTCCTTGGTGGGAGATTTCACTATCACATCATCCACATAGACCTTAACCTCTTTTATGGATTAAATCATGAAATAAGGTTGTTGTGGCTCTCTGATAAGTAGCACCTGCATTCTTCAAGCTAAAGGGTATGATCTTGTAACAATAGGTCTCATATTCCATGATGAACATTATCTTCACCTTATTGATGATAGCCATGAGAATTTGATTATACCCAGAAAACCCATCAGTAAATGAGTACATGGTACTAGGAGCTGCACTATCAACCAATACATCAATGTGTGGTAAAGGAAAGTCATCCTTTGGGCAGGCCTTGTTCAGATCCCTGTAGTCTACACAGACCCTGACCTTGTCATCTTTCTTAGGAACAAGAACCACATTGGCCAGCCACTTAACATAGTCAAGCACTTTGAGGAACTTTACATCTAATTATTTTTGAATATCCTCCTTAACCTTTTAAGCCCATTTTGGTAGGATTCGATGCAGCTTTTGCTTAACTAGCTTGAACTCAAGCTTGATCAGTATTCTATGTTTTGCTATGGTTTTGTTGACACTCGGCATGTCTTCATAGCCTAGAGTAAAGGCTAATGATTTATATTCTTTCATCAGGGGTTATATCAACTACAATCTGGAAAGGACAAGGCTTGTCATCTATGCCAATGTTAACAATTTCTATGTATGATGCATTAATGTCAAAAATGCTAATGTAATACTCATGCTTATGATAATGCCATCAGAATATACATCACAAACATAAGTAAAACTATTTTTCATTGCATTAAATTTTGAAGGGAGTACATCATCATCAAAAAGTATAAAAATAGGGACATCATCATCCCCATACAAGAGTTCATTAAAAGTACTATCTACTAAGGTGGTGATGTCCTTATAGACCTTCAGGAGCAGTAGATCCCCCATATCCAAACTCTACAGCTTGGACTCCAATGCAACAACTGTAATAGGTTCTAGCTCGAGGCGATCGGTGGTGAAATTAGCAATGTCACCAAAAATTTGGAAAGCATTATCAAGTTTGATGGTGGAAGAACTAGCAGCAACGCTCTTGATTGTTATCAAGGCTAAAAAATCATAAATATCACCAAAGATGGCAAACTGCTGACTAAAGAAGTCATCCGAGTTAGGTAACTCAGGAGCTCGATCATACTGCATCTCTCCCTAAACAAAGGCAACCATCTTACACTCTTCCAACTTATCTAAGGTATAGGGATTAAACCCAATGTAGTATCTCTCCTTCAATATAGTTGTAAGGATATTGAACTCTATTGGACCCTGTTGATATCAGTCCAGACCTTTACCAGGTATAAAGTTCATGTTACATAATATCTTCTCCACAACGGGATTCAATTAGTACGAGTATAATTCAAGTTCTCCAATGGTGGTGATCTAAAAACTAGTTATGAGAGGGACATCTTCTCTGATGCAGGCTAAGGCAACCTCATTATTAGTAGTAATAGTGACCATACCTTTATCATGTGAAAACTTAATCTTCTAGTGCAAGGTGGATAGCATACCTCCTAATGGATGAAACTATGGTTGGTCCAATAACAAAGTAAATGACATTAGGATGTCAAGAACTGTGAACTCCACGACTGATTTGATTAGCTCGATAATCATAGTGGCAATAAAGGTGCTAATAACCTCTTGTTTAGACTCATCATATGCCCTAACGATAGCCTTAGATGGCTTCAAATCTGAAAGCTAAATCCCAAGCTTGGGTAACACACACCTTAAGCGAATAAATATTAATGCCAGAACCATCATCTACCTTGATATAAAGAGTGGAGAAGTTCATGATGTGCACCCTGATGAAGAGTATCTTATTGTGTTGAATACCCTCAGTCGATAAATATACGTCTGAGAAAGTAATCATGCTAGACTTCAACTCCCAATACACCAACTAACTCTTCATGTTGAAAGTTGAGGTAGAAGGAGAAATCCTCATGTTAGAGAGTGCCTCGATGATGACCCATTGATGTTGCTGGGAAGATAGCACCAAATCCTTAATACTAATGTTAGTATATATCTTCTTCAACTACTTAACGACTACATTCTCAGCCTAGGCAACCTCTTTACTCTTATCAACAGGTTGCGAGGCTAGAGCACTACTTGGACCAGTCTCATCCTCGATAGGTCTAGCCTCGATTGGCTTCTTTGGAACATTTGACTACTTCTCAAGGTTGGAAGGAGTGAACACCTTACTACTTTAGGTCATGTTATGAACCCAAGAAGATATCTTGTTAGCACCCAATCCCTTCTACTACTTGAGAGCCTTAGGTACTAGCTTGGTTGCTTTAGGAGTCTCAACCGACTTACCTTTCTTTGACTTCTGAACCTCCATCAATTCAAACTTAACAAATTCCTAAGTAACTGTAGACTCATCCTCCAAACTATCATACCATATATCGATGGCACCAATGTCAAACCCACTACTAAGCCAAAAGTTGATAGTAGGTAAACGAGCAATCTCCTTATTGTTGAGGGGAGAGGAGTTAAAAACCAGAGATTTTAGAAACCTGAATTGGATCAGGTAGGTGTGGTTGTTTTTATGGTAGTTAGACAATGGATTTGTCTTGGTAGAGGGTTTAGATTTCTCAAGATCTTTGAGCTCACCCAAATCAATAAGGTCCTAAATAACTCACCTGAGATAATGATGGTCATTAGTATTATGACCATGATGTTGGTGGTAGTGATAGTAGCTTTTGGTGTCTACTAAGGCTGGGTATGATGATGTTTAGAAGTTTCGCTCAAGTGGCTTAATGAGTTTGGCTTTTAGGAGATATTTGAAGACCTCGGAAAGCAGCATCCCATTATTCGAGTATCTCCAAGACTAAGTAGTGTTTCAGAGTATAGGATTTGATATTTATAAGGCATTGATGTAGTAGGCTTTGTGTCATATTTGGGTGTATGTAGTGGTTTTAGGTTTGATGAAGGAAGACTCCTTCTTCTTCAACCCCTCAGTTTGCTCAATCTGTTGGCCAACCAAATAGATGTTCTCAAATGTATGAAAAGTCTGATACTTCAGCTTATCCTGATACTGTGGCAACGACCCCATAATAAGCTTATTGATCATATCCGATTCTAATGGCTTCTGTTTGACCAATGCAACCTTATCCATCTATCAACTAAAGTAGTTCATGAAAGACTCATTAGTTTTCTGCTTTACCATCTCTAGATCCAGTAGAGTGACATCAAAACAAGACTTGAACCCATACTGCTTACAAAATGAAGTGTAAAATTTAAAGCAAGTCATAATCTTTATTATTGAATTCTTATAACAAAGAATTTTAATCCTCTAATTCAAATCTTAAAACAATAACTTGATTTAAGGGTTTTTGTAGATTGATCATGAATTGAACTTAACTTTTGGAGAAGAACGTAATTCAAATGTTTTAGGGGCTTGAACTTAAATAAAACCTCACCCTGGGGAAGAACACCTTAATGAACTTCTTGAATGCCTTAATAAACTTGAAGAACATCTTATAGTTCTTGAAAAACACCTTGAAATTTTGAAGATTTGGAGAACTTTGAGTCTTGTAGCTTGTAGCTTGTAGCTTGTGGCTTCTGAATGTATAATTTGGAATTAAGGAAGTGGTTTTTTTATAGTGATTTAAAGGATAGGAGTTTGAAGATTTAACCTCTATCCTATCACTTAAAAGTGATTGAATTATCAAAATAATTATCACTTTATTTATTTATTATTTTAACAATATTTATCTAACTATTAAAATAATTTAAATTTTAATAATAAATTGAATAATTTAATTTGTCTAAAATCTATTTATCTTATTAGATTAAAATAATCATTTAATCTAATTATTTTATACATCAAAAAATATTTATTTAATTGATCCATAAAATATATTTTATTTATTAAATTAAAATAATTATTCAATGTAATAATTTTATAGATTAAAATATATTTAATTAATCTAGAAATTAATTAATTTTTTGATATCTACAATCCTTGTATGAAAGTATATTTATTTTTATTTATCATATCTACCTTATGATCTATGTCATAGATAAGTTTATCTATTACATATACTATATGGTTATGTGATAGATAAATTTATCTATTATATCTATTAAAGATATAGTAGATATGTTTATCTATCTTATAATATAAAGAATAAATATTTATCTATTATATATATCATAAGTTAAATAAGTATCTATTACATTTAGCATATATATTATAAGGTAGATAAATATTTACTATATTTACTAATTAATATATATTGTATACATATATATTTATAAAATTTTATACTATTATTTTTTTGAACAAATTTAACAATTAGAAGTTATTAAAATATATAATGAATTTTTAAAATTAAAGATATATTATTTATTAGCTTTTTTATATAATTTTGAGTGTTTTGTTTAAAGTTTATGATTTTTTATTTTATGTTTGTATATTTTTACTTGTAATTATCTAATTGATTTGTAATAGTTAGTGATGATGATGATAACATTACTGATTAATCAATAATAATTTTGAATTTTAAAATATTAATATATTAATGATTTTTTAATTATAAATTTTAACTTTTTAAAATAAAATTTTTGGGTCATTGAAAATAATTTTGAAATATAAATTTAGCATTTGATTTCGGTAAGGATTTTCTATCAATGGGCCGCCAAGAAACTTAAGGGTCATACTCCATAATGGGCCCAAAAATCGAGAAAACCCTAGATTCCTGAATCTGGACTCCATATATAAAATGACGAGATGTTTCTCTTTCTTAAGAAGTTGGACGGAAAGCGGAGAGGGAAAAGATGCAGATATTCGTGAAAACCCTAACTGGGAAAACCATTACTCTTGAAGTAGAGAGTAGCGACACAATCGACAATGTCAAAGCCAAGATACAAGACAAAGAAGGTATCAGTTATCATTATTATTATACTGTTTAAACGATTTCAATATAATTTTCTGTTTGCTAACTGAGAAAAATGAATTTGGATAGGAATACCGCCTGATCAACAGCGGTTGATCTTTGCTGGAAAGCAACTTGAAGATGGCAGAACGTTGGCTGATTACAACATCCAGAAAGGTAGTTCCTTCATTTTTTTTTCTCTATTTTTCTCTTAGTTTTAGTTTCTGCTTCTTTACTTCTGTAATATTGATAGATTTGTTTCGGTCTTTTTCTTTTGTTGTGGTTTGTCTAGAGTCAACTCTTCATCTGGTGCTTAGGCTTAGAGGAGGAATTATAGAGCCATCTCTTATGGCCTTGGCACGCAAATACAACCAAGACAAGATGATTTGCCGCAAGTATTTCTCTCCTCTTTTGATCTTATTTCTCGTTTTAATTATCACCATTTGATTCAATGATTGTCTATGTTTTAATAACTGCTAGGATAGAGTTCTTGTTAGATTTGCGATCGAGGGGACTTACTTAGCTTCTCTGCTTGATTTTTTTTATTTAAACATGCATCAGAAGTCATACCATTCCCCAATATTAATTCCCATTTCTACTTTGTCAGCTATGGTTATTTCTTAAATTCGGCTGATTTTCATGGGTGGTACATTTGTTTGCAAATATTTCTATCCCGTAATCTTTGCTTTTGCTGAAACAAAAGTGCTACTATCCTGCACTTGTTTCTTAAATTTTACAGAAAAAGATGATCATCGGGTTGTGTTCAGTTTTTTCAATTATAACAAGTTGGGAATTTTGGATTTACTGACTCACAATTTTAGTTATTCCACGTTATTTATTAATTCCAAAGAAAGCGAAATGAAAATCAAATCATAAAAGATTCATACATCCCATAAACAAATAAGAACAAAATGAAAAATTTTAGCAAAAGAGTGAATTCATCGTTATAAATGATGCTTGTAGCAGAAAAAGCTGCAGACATTAGCAAGAACCGCCAGTTTCACATCACATTATTTTTGTAATTCAGATCTTGATGGCTTAGAGAACTTTAGATCCCAAATCAAGACAGGGTGGTTGAATGCTGCTGATGATTCACTTATTTGTAGTTTCTTATCCCTAGAAGTATTAGACCTGGAGAATGGTTGGAATTGGATGCTTGTAATTTCATTTGACATTCATATTGGCCAGCTATACTTGTTATTTAATATGTTTCCGATGTATTATTCCGTACTCCATTTTGGCATGAAACTCTGTACTTCAGTTCACAAAATTTAATCTGATAGAATTGAAGTTGATGCGTATCATTCTGGACTTGGTAGGTGTTATGCTCGTCTTCATCCAAGGGCTGTTAATTGCAGAAAGAAAAAATGTGGTCACAGCAATCAGGTGCTTCTCTTGTGAAACTTGGCAATCGCTGTAATAATATCTGTGCTTCTGTTATATGCTTTTGCTTGATGATATTTTTTAAAAAAATTTCGCAGTTGAGGCCGAAGAAGAAGATCAAGTAAAAACCCTGATGGGGCAGTCTACCTTCCCATTTGTTCTGAACATGTTTCTCCTTGGATTTAGGAGGCCGTTGGTTGGTAACTGTGTTTTTATAGTGCTGTTTGTTATTTTCACAGGTTTATTTTCATTTCCATATAATTAATTAAGTAGAGTTGTGTTTTTAAAATTATGAAAGTTAATATTTATATTAACATTCTATTAAGCTTCTAATTAATTATTGTTTCATGTTTTCCTTCGAAGAATATTTGATCTCTTAATTTCAATTTTCCCCGTCAAATGATATGTGGTTTTGGTAATTCCGACACATTTTGAACAAAAGATAATTAAGTGAGATTTGTGATTTGATTATAAAAACATTGCAAAAATATGAAAATACAATTAGTTATATTGTTAATTTCGAAAATACATTGATTAATATTTATAGATGTCGTATGGGATTGTTTAATTACTTTCTTGAAAATTAGAAGGTAACGTTGTGTTTTGCACCAACTTTTATCATGGGCTTGATGGCCGATCAAAATCTTCTCATTTTGCTTTTAAGAATAATGTTTTTAATTATCATATATTCTACATGTTTATTTTATGAGCGAGGTGGGATGCCCCTATTTTTCTGTTGTGAGTCGTCTTTCGTGAGTCAACTCGGACTAGTATTACAACTATTAATCTTATTATGTCTGGCAATTATTTTCAAGAAATTGTATTTTGATAAATCCAATGTGAAGTTGAAAGAGATTTTTGTATAATTGTCATTTTGCAACAATGTCATATTTTAAAAAATTCCATAAATGTAATGTAAAAGTTGAAAATTATTGTAAAATACTAATTTAATAATAGTATGAAAAGAGTTAAAAATATCATTTGATATAGATAAATATTTTCATTAAATTTAGGAGCCCAAATGATAACAAAAAAATTACGAAAATATAATTCAAAACTTCTAAATAATAAAAGCATAAAACCCAAAGTTTCAAAAATCATAGAAATCAAACATGAAAGACATTAATTTTAATCTAATATGAAAAAGAGTAGTTAAAGAATTCAAATTAATTATCAATTAAAGATAAATATACATAATTAATTATAAAATATAATATGAATTAATATTTTACTTAAAAATAAAACAAAAGAAAGAAATTAATTTCAAAAAGTATTTATTATATATTATTTAGATATCAATTGAAAATATAGAAAATGCAATAATAATTTAAATTCAAGCATAGTAAGCTTATCATTTATTGTAACAATAAATTATCCTGAAAGAAGTTTTTTAAGTGAACGTAAATATAACCTTTAAAAGATATGATATTTTTCAACATTTTTAAGAAAATCAAAATATAAATAATGTTTGAAAAATGTGAAGAAATTACAATAAAAAATCAATGGACTACACTTTATATAAATAAAATAAATTTATAATTAATTATAAATAATAATAAAAATATATCTTAGTAAAGATTTTTAAAATAATATCAATACAAATTTACATTATATTAGTAAACTAACTGTGTATTTATTAAGGCTTCTTAATAACTACTTTTACAAAGTTATAGATACTTCAAATATTAAATAACAATGATTTATTAATAATGTAATTTAAGATTAATATTGATTTCATATGAATTTTAAAAAAAAGTTTAAAAAATGCTTCATAAAATATTTAGTTGACTTCAATTTGCTCTGGATAGATGAATTAATCACTAAGAAATACTAGATTTAAGATAAATTTTTGTGAGTTAATTATTATATAATACTCAATAATAAAAAAGACAAAAAATATTTAGCTGCAATTCTCAATGAACTACACTTTATGTCAATAAAAAATTGAAGAAAATTACAAAAATGATGAATCTTTTACTGTATTTTGTAATAATATTAGGTGATTTTTAAAATTTTTTTTAAAAAACAATAGTTTTCCTTGAAAAATAATGTTTTTTTACGGTAAAATAAACTTAAATTAAACCTGTATGATATTTTTTGCAAAATTTCTTTCACTTCTGAAAATTTTTAAAAACATAAAAAATTATCTTCATTATAATATTTTTTAAAGAATTATAAATTAATATTAGATTTAATAAAAGAAAATCTCAAACAAATAACACTATGCATGCAAAATAAAACATTAAAGCATGTCATTTACACCCCAGTTGTTTATATAGAATAAGTAACATGCATCATGCATGTAAAATAAATATTTAATATAGAATAAATATCGTACTGGTTTATAAAAGATTTATTAACTGTTACATGAATAATAAAATCATAACAAAGGAAAAGAACAATAAATCATATTATTTTTTTATAACAATGAAACAATAAGAAAAATCAAGACCAAAGTGAAAAGTTAAAAACTTTTGTTATATACTCAAATAGAATAATATTGTGACTAAATCCAAAAAAAAATCAAAATAAAAGAACTACAACAATAAATTGTATATCTTGTTTCTTTGCAAACAGAGATCTAAAGAATAAAAAAAATCAATAATCTATCTTTTACTTCTTGAAATCTAACAAAAATAATATAATTTTTCACCATTATACATGAAATACTTTCATCAAAATTCCAAATATTAAGCAACGAGGAGAAAAAAATAATCAGCATCTCTTCAAGAAACTTAAAAAGGTAAAATTGTAGAAAATTGATGAAATAAATTAAAGACAAACAATTAAATAAAGAAACAACGAAAAGATCGAAAGAAATCAAGATTTTAAAATTTGAAAAGAAAGATGAATGAGAAGAAAAGTATATTGGTGAGTATGCAATTAATTCTAAATTCATTATTGTCATATTCTAAACAAAAGAAAAGTATACAAATTTCATTTTGGGAATAGAAAATGTACTAGAGATGCATAAAAATTACTAGAATCACAAACAGAAAGATGGATGCTAATTATTTAACCATATCATCATAAATCTGATAGCAGTGTAGTAACTTTAGCAGTAGAGATTATCACTAAGAGAAACACAAAATTAGTTGCAATACTTATTATATAGATCAACTCTGGCTCCAACCTTTCCACTTTCAATCACATTCACGCTTACTGATGCCACGAATTGTAGTTCCAAACCTATTTCCCAGTTGAGAACGAACATTCCTCCGTCAAAATAAAAAAGCTACCTTGAATGATAAGTCACTGTTCTGAGCTACAATGTCTAGATTGTTCAATCCATCAAATCTGTTGTCGTCTCCTGTTGTTTTATAGTTGTAATTCCATGTCAGTTGCAGTGGACCTCGCCCATAATAGCTTTTCTCGGCATTCAGCTTACCGTTGATCATAGTAGGTTTTATTACTAGGTTATGAAATAAGGTTATAACTCGAGTAATGTGAAATGCACTGCCCTTAAAGGATATTTCTGTATAATAGCAATCCTCCTAAGGTAAAACGAGTTCATCTACTAAAAGGTAGGAAGTAGGAACATCAATTTATCGATTGGGAGAACCCGAACTAGCAAGCAAACTCTTAGAGAAAAGGAAAGTGAAGTAAGGAAGAAGACGAGAGGAATACTTTTCTTTGGTGTGTTTAACTATTAAGTGAAGGTATGTATTTATAGCAATCAGAGATGAAGTGAAGGTTGAAGGAATCTCAGAAGTCGGACGTGGAAGGTGGTAGGATGTAGGAAAGTGGAGAAAATCAAGGGAGGAAGACGTTATGTTAATGTTTAATGGGAGTCAAAATAAGACTTGGTAAAAAGTCTTATGGAAGGAAAATTTTAAAATAATTTAAATAGATTTTTAAAAATAAAAATCATAAAATTGATCGGATATTGGGACCCTACAAATTGACAGCATTTGTGTCCGCAGGCCACGTGCAGGGTGGGTGAAAATCCACCAATGTTTGCTTCCTGGCCCAATCTCATATGTGCGAGGCCTTGTTCACTTCTAGGCCTTTTGAGAACCCAAGGTTGCAAAACATTACTTAAACCCATTTTTGATGTTGTAAATAAAAGATGTTAGATTCTTGTTTTTTGGAATAACTAAAAGGTTGAGTTCCAACAATCCCCCATATATTTCAAAAGACTTATTGTAAGAATGCTTGTTAGTTTCTCTATTGAATATATAATGCTTTGATGCTGGTGTCTTTTGGACTATGAACCAGATTTAGATAGATTAGACATAACTTACAGAATAATTGGTGAAACATATAGTTTTTATGAACCAATAACTCTTATTATAAGTTAGAGGTCACATCTATTACATTATATTCAGACAAATTTACTGTTAATCGTGGTATTATGCTATTAGGCCGTGCACGTGCCTGGTATTTCATGAATGCTCTAGTAACTTTGCCAAAGTTTCATAGAAGGGGCCTCACTTTCATATTCATATAGGTGATTTTCATCAAGTACGTACTGCACTTTACATACCATCCATGCAAAATATGAAAATTCATTAAGAGTTTATAAACTCATCCTTCTCTTTAAATGTAGTATATCACTTTCTCACATCATAGGAAGGGATATAAAATTTATGCTATCAGAATTAATTTGACTTTGTTATTACCCATATGAACCTATTTCATGAGATCTCCAATATTATAGGTTGGGTTACCATCATAATTAATTTCTATGTTGGTTGAAGTCCCATTCCCCTTGACGTTTCTATTATAGGTTTTCTTCCTAATGGTTTAGTCAGTAGATCGGCCAAATTCACTTCTAACTTCATATAATCAATGGAAATTATTCCATCCTTTAACAACTATTTTATCACATTATGTCTCAAGCAAATGTATCTATTCTTGCTATTAAATGCTTTATTTTTAGCAATGGCTACTGCAGTTTGGAAATCATAGTGCATAGACACAAAGGGTATTGGTTTTATTCCTAATAGAATATTTGCTAAGAAGTTTTTCAACCACTGAGCTTCACTACTAGCTAGTTCTAGTGCAACAAACTTTGACTTCATAGTAGATTTAGTAATTATGGTTTGCTTGGCTAATTTTCATGTTATAGCTCCACCAGCTAAGGTGAATACATAACCACTAGTGGATTTTATCTTATCAGAGTCAGAAATCTAATTTGCATCACTGTATCCTTCTAATACAGTAGGAAATCCATTGTATAAAATACCATAATTCATGGTACCTCTTAAGTATCTCATAAGTCTTATTAGAGCAGTCCAATGATTATGACTAGGATTATGGGTGTATCTGCTCAATCTACCCATGATATAAGCTATGTCGGGTCTCAAATAGTTCATTAAATATAATAAACTTCCAATAATTTATGTATAGTTAGATTGAGCAACAAGGTCTCCATTATTCTTCTTTAATTAAGAATTAGAATCATAAGAGTTACTCATTGGTTTGGTATCAAATTGTCCAAAATTTTTAAGCAATTTTTCAACATAATGCTCTTGAGACAATAAAATGTTATCATCCTTCTTTATGATTTTAATTCCCAATATCATACAAGCTTCACCCATATCTTTCATTTCAAATTTAGATGATAGGAAATTTTTAGTTCTATGTATTGCATCAATAAAAGAACCAAAAATTAGCATATAATCTACATACAAACATATAATCACACAATCGTGATCATCAGCTTTAGTATAAATACATTTATCAACTTCTAAAGTTGAAAATCCATCAGCTAACAAAACTTTATCAAACTTCTCATGCCATTGTTTAGGCACTTGTTTCAAACCATATAGGGATTTGAGTAATTTGCAAACTTTATTTTCCTTTCCAAGTACTAAATCTCTTATTCTAAATCACCATTTAAAAATATAGTTTTAACATCCATTTGATGAATAAAAAGTTTATGGATTGAAGCTAAAGCAATTAAAACACGAATTGAAGAAATTCTTGTCATAGGAGCAAACGTGTCAAAATAGTCTAAACCTTCTTTTTGTGTAAAACCTTTAGTAATAAGTCTAGCTTTGTATTTGTCTATTGAACCATCAGGTTTAAGTTTCTTTTTGAAAATCCATTTGCAACCAATTGGTTTTACTCCTGGGGGAAAATCAACCAAGTCCCAGGTTTTGTTTTGTAAATGGAATCAATTTCAATTTTGATGGCTTCATTCTAAAATTAAGATTCAAAAGAAGTAATTGCATCAATAAATGTTAAAGGATCATTTTCTACAAGATATGTATAAAAATCATTCCTAAAAGAAGTTTCCTTTCTTTGTCTTTTGCTTCTTCTAAAATCTCTAGAAAAATTTTCAGAGTAATTTTCTTCAGAAAAATCTTTTCGTGTAGATGCATGAGAAGTTTGATAAAATTTTAGTGGAAAAACATTTTCAAAGAATTCTACATTCTTTGTCTCAATTATAGTATTACAATCGAGTACATCACTTTTTAACACAAGAAACCTGTATGCACCACTATGTTCAGCATAGCTAATAAACATACAATCAGATGTTTTAGATCCTATTTTTCTCTTTTTAGGATTAGGCAGCATAACCTTAGCAAGACACCACCACACTTTCAAATATTTAAGGTTAGGTTTATAACCTCTCCACAATTCATATGATGTATTGCCAGTTCTCTTGTGAGGAATTCTATTTTGTATATGATAAGCAGAGAGTAGTGCTTCCCCTTACATATGATCAGAAGCACCAGAACTAATAAGTAAAGCATTCATCATCTCTTTTAAGGTTCTATTTTTCCTTTCAGCTACACCATTAGATTTAGGTGAATAGGTAGGCGTAGTCTCATGTATAATACCTTCTTTTTCATAAAAGTCATTAAAAGGAAAATATTCACCACCTCTATTTGAACTAATCCATTTTATTTTCGTATTTAACTTATTTTCTACTTTAGCTTTATATAGTAAAAACATGTCAAAGGCTTAATCTTTATGTCTAAGTAAAAATACTTTAGTATATCTAGAATAATCATTAATAAAAGTTACATAATATTTTTCACCCTCTCTAGTCAAGGTTTGTTTCAAATCACCTAGATCAGTATGAATAAGACTAAGCAGTTCAGTTTCTCTATTCACAAAATGACATGTTTTTTTAGTTAATTTTAATTTGACACATATTTCACATTTATTAATACAAGTGTTACTAATTCTAGAGATTAAACCAATATGATGTATACTTTTAAGATAGGAAAAATTAACATATCTTAATCTAACATATCATAAATCATAAGAATCAATCAAGTAAGTATAAGAAGATGCATTTGCATTAATAATCTTAGAAATGTTAAGTACAAAGAGTCAGTGATTACAACATCCTTTTCCCACAAAACATTATTCTTTGTCGTTACAATCTTATTAGATTCAAATGACACTTTAACCTCAACTTTCCCTAACAGAGCCACAGATATTAAATTTGCTTTAATGTTAGGCACATGAAGTGTTGGTTTGCTATGTTATTAAACAGCGGAAGAAATTTAAAATTTTATTTAAAACAGCAAACCAAGAACGGATCTTTGCATCAAAACACAAGAAAACTTAGTTAGAGATTAGATATGGTATAAGAATAGTAACTCTTACTTTTCAATGCAGTTCTCCTTCATTCTTGACCTCTATGCCGTTTATGGTTGTAGCAAACCAAAACCACCAAAATAGGTAGCCTCCAATAGTATCCATATGCAAATGAAGGAATCCAAGCAAGCAACGATTGCTTCTATCTCCTTTCCTGTGAACTAGCAAAAAAAAAGAAGAAAACTTATGGTCTTTTCTTCTTCCTCACAATGGATCTTGTGAAGGCCGAATTCTTTCTTTCTAGAAGAAGGTATGTTTTAGCCAAAGGAAGAAAATTAGAATGGCTTAACCTAATTTTGAGTCATAACAATATATTTATACTCCAAAATTAGGTTAAGCTGAAACCCTTTCAGCTTAAGTCAGGCCTGAGCCCATCTGTGACTAATATGGCATGTGACTGTCACTTGCCTTGTCATAGCCCAGCCTAACAGCCCAACTTGAACTTTATGAACTTCTAAATATTGAAAATTAAGTCCATAAAGTCTTAGGTTAATTTCTATAAGTATTTTTTATAATTTTTCCCAAAAGTACAAAATTGCCCTTTTAGCTTGTTTCCTTATTTGTAAGTGTGTGACCTTTTGGGTTCCTAATATGTTGGCAACATGTTAAATCTCATATTTAGCATGTAAATCATGAGCGGTATCTAGTTATACATCATGATTACCCAAATATTAG
>CANYBF010366576.1:0-21370 GCA_948192965.1 Dalechampia spathulata
GAAGAAACTAAGGTCGTTTTCAACTCTGGAAAACCTAAGTTTTATTTCCTAGTTTTTAAAGTTAATTCAATTGGATTAATAGAAACAAACTAGGTGGCGACTCCACACTCTGCTTTCTCAAAAGGTAAAACCTGAAAAGCCGGAAACGGAACCAAAGCTCACAATAACACTTTCATATCCATTGGGCCTTAAATCTTCTTCCTTGTTCCAATACTTAATCTCCATTCTTTATAGTTACTTCTTCTCTTATGCATCAAGATCAAGTAATTAGTGTATATGTTACTCCTCTTTTTTTTCCTATCTCCATCTTAGTAATAATGAATTTTGTAATACTCATTTTTCCCCTTGCTAACTCTTTTAAAGTCACTAATGGTAATCTTTTTCCATTACGTCAGCCCTCTTCCTCTCCATCTTATTATCTCTTTTCCTTTTATTGTTATCATTATTTTAATTTATTAAGATGATAACTATAATTAGCCTTAGCTTAGAAATCAATTATCATTCACTTATTGAAATAAATTTTATCTTTACATCCATATCATTTCCTTAAAAGAAAGAGGTGGAATGATTTTATTTATTAATGATCAATGACATTCCTCTAATCTTCATCTAAATGGCATACAATACATACATACATTAATACATTTATACATACATACATATATATACATATATATTCTTATTTCTAATAAGTTCCCTTTTATCATAATAATATTTATATATTGCACATTTATAAGAGAAATATTAATATGATTCATATAGTTTTTAACTATTATAACTAAATAAATTTATCATGAATGTATAGCAATATATTTTCATCATTTGCTATATAACTTTCTACCACACACTTATGTATCTTCTAAATATTAATTACATTAATTAATTAACATTTATTTTCCATTAAACTATAATAATTATCTAATCATCAATTTCAAATATAACTTAATTTAGTTATACCTAAGAGGTAGTATAAAAATATCATATGTAACAAATGAATAAATTAATCTTTAGGCTTTTTAGTTCACTCAAATTAATCTTATATATTTAATTATTTTATACCTTAAATCAACTTGTTAAGAAAATTGAAAACAAGCTTAATATGTCTTTAATTAGAGGTCTGAGAGTATATATGTGATAATGGATGTGACAACCTTATATCGTTAAAGAAATTTTCATTTCCAAATTTTAAATTGTTACTACACCATAAGTAGCTATAAGGATAACATTATTTCATATCTTTTCTTTGACTTTATGTTATTTCTTTATCTTTTTGACATCCCATAACACTTCCATTAATAAGGTTTATTTATTATGTAATTATCATACTTGTCAAACCAAGTTACTGCTATTTGTTTGATGAAGGTAAAATCATATTATATCTTTATGATATGTTATGTCATTATATAGGAATACATGATGTGCTTTTGTAACATAAAAAATTATAAACATTTTGAAACTAAAATTTTTATAAAATTATAAAAAATTGTATATACATGGTCTTCCTATGTTTATACAATTCAACTAATTTATTCAAAATTTTAATTTATTTAATCTAATGTCAAGGATATCATGTCTATTTATCCGTCTATAGTCCTTTAAATGATACTAGTACCATATTCCATCTTCTTAACCTATTTAATATTCAAAGTCACTTCCATAATTTTACTTGAATTAATAAATCATATCCACACACCACTTACATTATTAAATGATGGATTCATGTGAAAAATATGTAAAATATGAAGTGATGAATTTATATGATAAAAAATTATATTAATTGAATAGAAATATCTTAGATATTAAAAAGAAATTTACATATTTATTAGATAATTTGAATGATGATATATTTAAATATTCATTTAATGATTGAATTATTTAAAATTTATGGATTTTTATCATGAAAAATGAATTACAAAGTCCTAAACATGGACAATAATTAAGTTATAGATAATTAAAATTTATAAAATTATTTTATAAAAATCATAGATGAAAATAATTTGATCTAGAGAAAATAGAGATAAATTAAAATGAAACTGTTAATCCCAAAAACAATAGCTAGAAAAGGGTGAATTAATAGTTTTAAAAAAGTTTAAAACAATTTTAGCAACTTATTTTTAAAATTAGTGATCTATTTTAAACTTTAATGAATTTTTTAATAAAATAAAATAATAAACAAATCAATTAAAAAATGAATCAAAGTTACAAAAAGTAAATTGATTATTTTTAGGAAGCTCCATTTTTGAAAACAATAGATTAATTATAATGAAATCCATTTTATAAAAGCCTTTCAAAGTGAAACATTTGAAAATTAATAAGCCAGAAATAAAAAGAGAAGAGAAAAAATAGTCAACACATGATATATAATGGTTTATCCTAAATGCCTATATTCACACTCTCAAAACTAATTTGTTAAGGCTCCACTATATCAAATCACTGTAATAAGTTTTCAAGGCTACCTTGAAACCTTTACAAATTAGAGTTTTTCGAAGGATAACTCGTAACCTCTTCAAGTTTTAACAGGCTAACTGATAACCTTAACTAAGTGAACTCAAGTCATTTTCCTATAAGTCAATATAGGAGACTTGATAATCCTTTCAAAATAAATGAATAAATTTAGAATACTAATTCTCATAATCTTTGTAATTCTTATTGAAAGGTTTGAGAATAGATGCTTAAAATGAAGCTCTTAAAAACACTTTTGATATATATTAACTTAATTATTTTCTTATCCATTCCTTGTATTTTCTGACTTCAAAACCTCATGTGTTTATACTTGAAAATATTATAGCTATAATCCATAAATACATAGAATATAAATATGTAAGTTAATCAAAATCAATTATTTTTCTATCATGTTAAATTAACAAGCTAGATTTACATAATAAAAGATTAATTACAAAACATGATTATTGAAAACTTAACATTTTAGAAAAATAGAAGTAATATTTGAAAATCATTTTGTCAAAAATATTTGATTTGAACTCCATAAGGTATATAAATTTCTCAAAAATTTCTTAACAAAATTTCTACGATACCTTATTAAAAATTATCTTCTAAAAATCCTCATATAATTCGTTGGATCACTTCCATAAATGTAGATAGTTCTTCTATCTCCATGTCACTTTAGAACTGCTTCCTTTTACATATATAGCTTAATATATTTGATTTTTGAAAAATCAATTATATTAAATCTATAATAAAATTATTTGAAAATAAATAAAATCAAAAAATATCTTTAAAAGGTAAGATAATTATCTTTCCATAGATTGAAATAAACGTAATAAAATTCTTTAGATAATTACTAAATAAATCAAATTAAAATAATCATCAAATGTATGATTTATCTAATTAACACTTCAATCAAAATATTTATAAATGGAAAATAATTATTCACTTGAATTAATCAATCATGTAAAATACCAAAATCGACATGATTAACAAATAAAAATATATAGAAAGCATTATTTCTAAAACTCTATAATCAATAAAATTAACTAAACAAAATCTAGTTAAATTAATTAATCACAAACTTAAAATAAATGATTATCAATTTTGGTAATCATTAAAATCGAAATGCTAACCTAAAGTCAATATTCTCCTCCTTTTTGATGATGATAAAACTTGATCAAAAATAAAGTTTAAAAATATTTAAAAGAATTTTAGAAAAGCTTCCCTTTTAAAATGATATGTGTGTAGTAAAAAGATTATTCCCCTAAGATAATTCATGTGTTGCTCATTACTCCCCCTAAAATATTATCATATATAAAACAAACAAATCCAAAACATATATCCCAATATATATAATAATATATCATATGCTATAAGATTCAAAAATCCATTCAACATGCTTGCTTAACCAATCAATCAAAATTGCATGCAGCATAAATCAAATATCATATACTTCTCCCCCTTTCTATCATCATAAAAAGGAAGGAAGTAAAAGAATGTAGTACAAAACTATTAATGATAGTTATAAAGAATAAGAGCAAAGTAGAGCAAGCTAATGTAGAGAAAATAAGTCAAATGAGCTCCTTAGTGCTCTTGGTGGAATTGGCTTTGTCCTTATGATGGAATAGGACCTAATCATCTTTCTACTGTCATATTGTGTAAGGGAAGGCTTGAGGATAACTTACGTATCATCCTCTTCATCATTCAAATCAGTTTTTATGCCTTTAGCTTCTTCTTTTTATATATGCTCTTTAACTAGTTGTTTATCCTTTAGCTATGACAAGTTTTCAGCTAATGTGTCATCCTTGTCAACCTCAAGATCCTCTTCTTCTTTATCTTCCTATAGCTCTTGGAAAATTAGCTCTTCTTCTATTGGCTTTGCTTCATATGCCTTTGGTTCTAGATCATTATACACATTATTCAGAAAGACACCTAACCCATGCAACTTTTTGATAACATTGTTTATAGCTTTAGCTGCCTTAATGTTAGCTACAAGAACCTATTTTAACCTTATAACAATAATACCTATAAAAAGTTCTAAGATATTAATAGTAAAGTGGTCAAGAAGTAGTCAAATCTATAATGCACTTAGTAGAGGTTCAAGAGATTTCTTCAATGAAACTAGAATCTTTATCAGGTGCTCATATTCATTCACTAAATACATTTTACTTTATAGAATGTGTTCTACCTTTTGAACAAACTTTGTTGCATGAACATTAGTAGGTTGTTTCTCCTCTTCTTATTTTTTAGCTTTCTTGGTAAACTAAACATTCAACACATCCCCTTTTGATAGATTGCTAAATATTTCTCCACCCAGTTTAAGCTTAAAATGCCTCAATAGCATAATAAAAATACCATACAATAGTCCCTTTATTTTTATAACTGATGTATGTCAATTTGCATACTTGTTTAGTCATTTTTAGTTAGTGTTTAATGTTCATTTTTTTACATTTTTACTTTAATTTAGTAGAATTTGATGAGTTTGTTGAAGTATGTAGTGTTAGAGAAGTAACAAAGAAGAAATGAAGCATTTTGGGACTTCAAGGAGCAAGTCACGATCATGACAGAAGCTAAGCCAAGAGGAAGAGGAGTCAAGCTAAGTCAAGTCACGATCGTGACTTCTCAATTATGAGTCATTTAAAGCAAAAAATCTGCAGAAGATTGAGGGGGAAAATGGGATCCATGGGGGGAACAAAAATAAAAAGCTTTAATGTAGACCTTATGGGCAAAGAAATCAACAAGATGGGCAAGAATATAAATAAATTGGAGTTAAAGCTAGAGGACCCCCACTTATTAAGGGGCATTCACCATTTACACTAGTAGCAGTCCAACCTTTAGGGCAATTTTGTATAGTGTTCTTCTTTATTCTTCATTTCTTCCTATATTTTCTTTTCAGTCATGAGTGGCTAAGTACTTTATGTAGGATTTGAATCCCTTGTTGGGATAACTGATTGTGCTTTGTTAACATTGCTATGAATATTTAATTTAAAGTTTGATTTTGGAAACAAAACCTCTACTTTATGATTGCAATGAGAGTTGGATTATAGAATGCTTGTTCATTGAGAGATGTTCAATTCTAAAGGTTATTTTTCTAAATGATTACTTAATCTCTGTGATTGCAATGAGATTTAGATTGTGGAAAGCTTATTCATTCTGGTTAGATCGGTGTGTGAGAGAGATCTACATACTCCTAATTCTTGTATGATTGCTAGATAGTTTCCCTAATTGGAGGACCCAAATTGTGACTAAGGAATTCTGAAGATTAGAGTGAGATTTAATTGATTTCACCTTGAGAGAGGGTTTTCAATGTCGTGGGATATCTTGGGTAGCAATGAGCACATAACTGTCATCCTAGTTTGGTGATGATGATTTCAAGTCCTATGTCCCTTATCATTTATGTTATCTTCTTGCTTTTAAATCCATTTCACTTCTTTATATATTCCTTTCAATAATTGCTTACTTCCAAATACCAACTCATTATCCTTGCTTAAACAAATTAGAAACCTAAGTAGTGGTGGATAAACTAAAGGATTGTATAGGAAAATCTAGTAGAAATGGTAGAAGAACAAAGAACATTGATGGATGTAGTCAGGACTGGTTTATATGCTATCCAACAAAGCATAATGAGACCAATCGTAGCAGCCAACAATTTTGAGATCAAGCCTTCTCTACTACAAATGTTTTAGCCTTTGGTACAGTTTTTTAGTTTACCAAATAAGGACCCTAATGCTCATATTTTAAATTTTCTAGAGATTTATGATACTTTTAGGTTCAATAGAGTGACGAAGGATGCTATAAAGCTGAGATTATTCCCATATACGCTGAGGGACAAGGTAAAAATTTGGCTGAACTCATTGACCCCAAGGTCAATTACAACTTGGGATCAGCTTGTACAAGCATTTCTGGCCAAATACTTTCCTTTGGTAAAGACTGCAAAGATCATTAAGGAGATCACCAGTTTCCAGTAGATGGATAGTGAATCTCTATATGAAACATGGGAAAGATTTAAGGAGCTATAAAGGAAGTGCCATCATCACAACTTGCCAAGAGAGTTATTGCTCAAGACATTCTACAATTGAGTGAACACAACCACCAGAGGGACCATTGATGCAGCAGTTGGAGGGTCCCTAGTGAAGAAGACCATAGAGGCATCATATGAACTACTGAAAGAAATGGCAACCACCAATTCATTATGGGTATCAAACAGGTCTAAAACGGTAAGTAAAGAACATAAGCATGTTCTATCACTTAATGCTGTTAGTTCTTTGTAGGCTAAAGTTACAAATTTGACCAAGCAAATCAGCAACTTATCAAAGGTGTCCCGTTCATGTGAGCTATGCGGACAAGCAGGATATGCAACAAGTGAATGTAATGCATGTGAGGCCATGAAGTAGGTTAGTTTTGTAGGGAATATGCCACATTCCATGGGAAGATAAGGTAACAATCCTTACTCTAATTCGTATAATTCAAGATGACAAAACCATCCAAATTTTTCTTGGAGTAACAATGTAGGAAATGTACAAAAGGCACAACAACCAGCACCTCCTTAACAAAACAATTTTGAGTCTAAAATCAAGAAATTCATGGAGCTGTTGGGAACAAAATTGAATAGTCATGAGGAATCACAGAAGAGAATGGAAGCAAAGTTTGATCAAATCACATAGAACCATTCCTCCTCCATCCATAACTTAGAAGTACAGGTGGGGCAGCTGGCTATAACAATTATGCAGAGGAATCATGGAGGACTTCCAAGCAATACCGAGCCAAACCCCAAGGAGCAAGTGAATGCAATTCAATTAAGGAGTGGTAAAGAGCTACACAATAAAGGTAAGGAACCTATTGTTGTTGAGAATGAGTGCAGGAACAAGGAAAGAAGGCAGAGCAATAGTGGAGCTGGAACTTCACATCCTAAGACAAAGGAAAGTTATTATCATGATCGTGATATTGAAAGTCACAATCGTGACAATGACACTAGAAAGAGAAAAGATAAGGAGAAAGAGCCATGTAAGTATATGCCCCCCATCCTATTTCTGTAAAGACTAGCGTAATATAAAGTAGATGAAAAGTTTACTACATTTATGGAAAAATTAAAGAAATTAAGGATTAATGTGAAATTTGTTGAGATGATTCAAGATATACCAAAATATGCAAAGTTTTTAAAGGAAATCTTAGCACACAAATGCACAATAGATGACACATAACTAATTTCATTAACAGAAAACTCTAGCTTAATAGTTTCAAGTAAAATTCCATCTAAACTACAAGATTCCAAAAGTTTCACTATCCCATGTAAAGTAGGAGATTTGGTATTTAACAAATGTTTATGTGATTTAGGCACAAGTATCAACTTGATGCTATACGCCATTTTTCAGAAGCTAGGTATTGGAGAGATCAAGGCTACCTCCATGGTGATCCGGCTGGCTGATCAGTCTGTGAAGAAACCATTCAAGATCATCAAGGACATTTTGGTGAAAGTGGATAAGTTCATCATTCTAGTAGATTTCATGATGTTGGATTACAATGAAGATATCAATTGTCCACTAATCTTAGGAAAGACCTTTCCTAAATACATGAAGAGCATTGGTCGATGTGCATAAAGGAAAACTCATCCTCCGAATTGGTGATGAGTGAATAGAATTCAATATGAGGAAGGCAATGAAATAGCCAATAAAGGGTGAGGTGTGCATGAAGGTAGACATAGTTAATGAATGTGTATCTACTGTCATGAATGAAGAAGTGCAGAATGTCATAACAGAGGAAGGGGTTGAGTTAATAGGGGAGGAAGGTGGAGAATCACCTAGAATAGAATAGCTGGTAAGAAATGCTAACCCTACTCCCCCTTCAATTAAGAAACCACCTGTGTTAGAACTGAAAATCCTGCCAAAACATTTAAGGTATGCTTTCTTAGGGAGTAATGAAACACTACCGATTATCATCTCTAATAAGCTAACTTTGGCGCAAGAGGGTAAGCTGCTCAAAATAGTGCAGAAGCACATTGGTGCTTTAGGCTGGTAGCTATTAGACATCAAGGGGATCAGCCCTGATATGGTCATGCATCAAATACACTTGGAAGAGGGAAACAAGCCTGTTTGTGAGAGGCAAAGGAGACTTAACCCCAACATGCAAGATGTTATGAAAAAGGAGGTAATTAAGCTGCTGGATGCAGGTATTATCTATCATATTTCTGATAGTGAGTGGGTGACGACTGTCCAATGTGTACTAAAAAAAGATGGCATGACTGTCATAGAAAATGATAAGAAGGAATTGCTGTCAACTAGGACAGTGACTGGTTAGAGAGTTTGCATAGACTATAGGAAGTTGAACACTGCTACTAGGAAAGATCACTTTCCTTTACCCTTTATTGATCAAACAATAGAGAAGATAGCAGGTCACTCTTTCTATTGTTTCTTAGATGGCTATTCAGGATATAATCAGATTTTCATTTTTCCTCAAGACTGAGAGAAAACAACTTTCCCATGTCCTTATGGTACGTTTGCTTATAGGTGTATGCCTTTTGATTTGTGTAACGCACCTGCCACTTTTTAGAGATGTATGATTGCTATATTTGTTGATATGATTGAGGAATTTATGGAAATAGTCATAGATGACTTCTTAGTGTTTAGAGACTCTTTTGAGTCTTGTTTGTAGAATTTAGAACGGGTCTTGAAACACTACGAGGAGACCAATTTAGTGCTAAACTAGGAAAAGTGCCATTTCATGGTAGATGAGGGAATTATGCTTGGCCACAAGATCTCCAAGGAAGGTATTGAGGTGGACAGAGCTAAAATTGAGGTGATATCTAATCTACACCACCACAGAATGTAAAAGAGATAAGAGGATTCCTTGGACATGTCAGATTCTATCGCCACTTTATAAAAAATTTTTTTGTCATTACTAGATCCTGGATGAGCTTGTTAGTTAAAGATGCTGTGTTTGATTTCAATAATCATTGTTTGAATGATTTAATACTTTAAAGCATGTTTTAACCATAGCCCAAGTTTTAACTTCACCAGATTGGTCTTTACCTTTAAAAATCATGTGTGATGCTATTGACTTTGCCTTAGGATGTGTGTGTTAGGGCAAAGAAAGGATAAGAAATTACATGCCATTTATTATGCTAGCAGAGCATTGATTGGACCACAATTGAATTATACTACCACTGAAAAGGAGCTTCTAGCAATAGTCTTTGCATGTGATAAGTTTAGAGCTTATCTTTGGGGTTCTAAAGTCATTATTTTCACTCACCATACTGCTTTGAGGTATTTGTTTGCAAAGAAAGATGTAAAACCAAGATTGATTAAGTGGGTATTATTGCTTCAATAATTTGATATTGAAATCAAGGATAAGAAAGGAGCTGAAAATGCAGTTGCAGATCATCTTTCATGACTGGAAAATGATGAAGATGATGGTGAAGAAAGCAAGCCTATCAAGGAAGAGTTTTCTGATGAGTCTGTTTTTATGTTGCAAAAAAAGAAACTTCCTTGGTATGCAGATATCGCTAATTACTTAGCCTGCAATATAGTGCCTTCCAATGTTTCGTATCAATAGTGGAAGAAGTTCTTTGCCAACATTAAGCATTATCAGTGGGAAGAACCATACTTATTTCACCAATGTGCTGATGGCCTAATAAGGAGATATGTTCCAGAAGAAGATATAATGTCTATACTAATACAGTGCCATCATTCATCTTATACAGGGCATTATGGAGCCAATAAAATAGCTAGCAAAGTATTGGAATGCAGGTTCTAGTGGCCAACAATCTTCAAGGATACCAGGGACTATGTGCTTCAATGAAATAGGTGTCACAGAACCAGAAACATCTCCAAGCAGGATGAGATGCCTCAGTCTTTGATCTTGGAGGTTGAAATATTTGACGTTTGGGGCATAGACTTTATGGGAATGTTTCCCACCTCTATAGGGAATAAATATTTATTGGTGGGGGTCGATTACATTTCTAAATGGGCTGAAGCAGTGGCTAGTCCCACTAATGATGGTAGGGTGGTCAGCAAGTTCTTGAAAAAGCTATTTACCAGATTTGGCATCTTAAGGACACTTATCAATGATGGAGGAGCACACTTCTACAATGCAAAACTGGAAGCCCTGCTTAGAAGATATAATATGTACCATAGGGTCTCTATAGCATACCATCCATATACCAGTAGTCAAGTAGAGGTGGTGAATAGAGAGCTTAAGAGAATCCTAGAAAAAACAGTCAGTGGTTCTTGGAGAGATTGGTCAACAAGGTTAGATGACACGCTTTAGGCATATCGGACAGCGTTTAAAACCTATATAGGAACAACTCCCTATAGGATGGTCTATGGTAAAGCTTGTCATCTTCTTGTGGAGTTAGAGGATCGAGCATACTAGGCAATTGAGCATCTAAATTATAATTTAAAGAAGGTAGGGGACAAGAGACTACTACAGCTGTAGTAATTGGAGGAGCTAAGGCACCAAGCATATGAGAACACCAAGCTATATAAAGAGAGGACCAAGTAGTGACATAATGCACATATTAAGGTAAAATCATTTAAAGTTGGTGATAATGTGCTATTGTTTAATTCCAGATTGAGATTATTGCTTGGAAAGCTCAAATCGCGATAGAGCGGCCCCTTCAAAGTGCAGCAGGTTTTTGACAGCGGAGCACTTAAGCTGTAAAATGGTCAGAGATGTAAAATCTACCTAGGAGTTTTGACTCACAAGCCAACAGAGGTAACACCCTTGAAATGAACTGTGAAGTAGGTAAGGTCTAGTTGATGACCTTAAACTTAGCATGTTAGCATGTTTTATTTGTATTTCCAAGTCTTAATTGTGTTGAGTTTGATTTTTAAGGCGTTTGGGCATTTTTAATTCATGTTTTCATAATATAAAATGATGTTGTTAAGTTCAACAATGGTGAATAAGGGAAGTCACGATCATGAAATTATAAGTCATGATCATGACAGGAAGTTTAGCAAAAGAGCGAGGGCAAGAAAAAATTTTCTAAGGTAAGTCACGATTGTGACTTTGAAAGTCACAATCGTGACAGAAACTCTCTAAGGCAAGTCGCGATCGTGACTTTCAAAGTCACGATCATGACAGCAACTTCCAAAACTCAAAACCCATAATTTTTTCTAAGTATAAAAGGGGAGAGTTGCCTTCCAAAATACAACTCTTCACCTGCTCAAGCTCCCAAAATGCTCTCGCTTCTCCCCAAACATGATTTCTTTCAATTTCTTGCTATTTTCACATTCGATTACTTATTTTAACTACATTTTTACCATCAATCATCATCCATCTACAAGTAAGTTCTCTCTCTCTCTCTCTCTCTTTTTCTCTCTTGTTCTTGAATATTGGATTTTGACATTTTAGGTTTAGATTAGGGGAATCATGTATGATGTTTTGATAGTGCTTTGGGGGATGCTTGTTTAATGTTTTCATGATTTAAGTTGTGATTTTTGCCTTTAGATTATGAGTTTTGCTATTTAGATTGCAAGAATGAAAAATGGGGGAAGCAAAATTGAAAGTCACGATCATGACTCCTAAAGTCACGATCGTGACCAAGCCTAGATTACACTCTAACTGATTGTTTTATTCCTTCCATTGATTGAACTTAATTTTGCTTCAATTGCAGAATGTCTATGAGAGTCAAACACGTTGCTAGATGCCCACAAGACAAGGGCAAAGCTCTCACTTCCCCATAATCATAACATGACCTTACGGAGTAATATGGCGCTCCATTTCCCATCTACTCATCAGAAGAGGGCCAGAAATACATGCAAGTCTGTAAGAAACAACTAATCCTCCCTTGGAATTTTGATTGGAATTTATTGGAGCAGCTTGAGGCTCTAGCTCCCTTGAAAGCATTCACTTCCAAGTTAGGCTAGAGCAATTTTATTGTTGATAAGCACCATATCTACAAGAAACTCACTCATGAGTTCTACACCACCTGTGAGCTAATAGATAATAGGCTAGGGAGGATTTGATTTAGATTGAGAGGAAAAACCATAGAGATGACTTATCAAATGATTAAGGATGTCTTAGACCTCCCTCAATCATAGCTCACCTCTTTACATGTTGATTTTAGAGCCAAGGCCTTTTAGAATGAAATCATAGGAGGCCAGTTACCCTATAATGCTCATAATGCTCCTAATCTGCTCATCAAGGACCCTGTCCTTATTCTGTTCCATAAGTATTTGGTTATCTCTATCTTTGCTAAGATAGAGAACAATAAGGTATCTGTTCAAGAACATTTTCCTATATGGTGTATGCTAAATGACCAACCCTATTGCACCATCTTTCACTTAATGAAAGGATTCCAGTGGATGGCGAGACCGAGTAGTAAAAAGTTAGGCTTAGATCATGTGATCACTGCCATTGCTGACTATTTTGATATTGAGATGTCTGACTTAACCATGTTACCATCCAAGAAATTCTCTGCCAAGTACTTATAGGATGCAAGGTTCACCAACTCCTTCTCCCCCTAGCTCGCCTGCACCCCTAGGCAACTAGATTTCCTCATTTCTTTTACAATTTATATGTTTTTATTTTTTATCATTTGCATTATTTTTTATGATGATTTGTGTGTGATGCTATGTATCTTCACATTAAGGACACTTTATTCTCCAAGTGTGGGGATGCTAGCAGTTGCTTTTTTTTTATTACTTGTTTGCCATTGTTTTATCTACGTGTTTATCATGACTGCATGTTTACCTTAGATGTTTCACATGAGTAAATGCATATGTTTGGTGAAATTGGAATTACTTATATATGGCATGAGTATTTGAAGGTTGGATATAGTTAACTCATAATCACACTGATTTTACAAATTTTCTCATAAACTTAGCAATTCAGTAGGGATTGTGAAGGTATAAATGTTTAACCTAGATAATAAGCTTAATCCTTCTATGATTGCACTATAAAATAGAATATAACTTGTTAGTAATTGTCAAGCCATGTAGTGTAAGTTATTCTAAAAGTATGAAGCAATGAGGAAATGAGTAAGGCAATAAAAAGAAAAATAAAAGCAAAGAAAAAAATATATAAGAAGCCAAAAGGAGGCAAAATGCTAACTATTCCGCTATCAGTAGGGGTGCCCAAAATTGGCCCTAATGATATGAACAGCGCTAGTAGCCACTCGAGCGAAGGTAGAATATTAAGTAACTGGGGATCATCGCCAAAAGTGTGGGGTACTTGTGTTGAAAGACCTACCTTTCAAATAATACCCAAATCCAAAAGAAAAACAAAAAACAAAAGCAATCAAAAGAAGAGAATAAAAACCTTATGATCCTTAAATCAGAGCAAGCTTAAAAAAATTACTCTCACTCCATGATTAAGCAAGGATGAATGAGTTGTATTTTGTTTTATAGTGCAATGGTATGAATAATTGAGCTTGATTATCTAAGTTAAACATTTATACCTTCATAAGACCTAATAAATTGTTAATGTTATGAGAATAGTGGCATAAAGAGGAGTGGTTTTAAGTTAGTGATGTCCAAGCCAACTCATGCAAATTACCATATCATAAGCGTATTTCAACTTCTTTATTTTGAGTTATTGTTCTTTATATTGCCTTTGCTTAAGGACAAGCAAAGAATTAAGTGTGTGGATGTTGATATATGTCAATTTGCATGCTTGTTTAGTCATTTTTAGTTAGTGTTTAATGTTCATTTTGTTACGTTTTTGCTTTGATTTAGTAAAATTTGATGAGTTTATTGAAGTGTGTAGTGTTAGAGAAGTAACAAAGAAGAAATGAAGCTTTTTAGGACTTCAAGGAATAAGTCACGATTGTGACATTCAAAGTCACAATCATGACATTCAAAGTCACGATCGTGATAGAAGTGATGCAAGGAAGACACCTTCAAACAAAGTCACAATCATGACATTCAAAGTCATGATTGTGACAGAAGCTAAGCCAAGAGGAAGAGGAATGAAGCCAAGTCAACTCATGATCGTGACATTCAAAGTCATAATCGTGATAGAAGGAAGGAGGCTCAAGCACCATCAAACAAGCAAGTCATGATCGTGACTTGCAAAGTCATAATCATGACTTCTCAATTATGAGCCATTTAAAGCACAAAATCTAGAGAAGATTGAGGGGGAAAATAGGATCCATAGGGGGAACAAAAACAAAAAGCTTTAATAGAGACCTCATGGGCAAAGAAATCAACAAGATGGGTAATAATAGAAACTAATTGGAGTTAAAGCTAGAGGACCCCCACTCAAAGCATAAAAGGAGGATGGCATTAGAGTGAGATTTAGTTGATTTCACCTCGAGAGAGGGTTGGATTGTGGAAAGCTTATTCATTCTGGTTAGATCGGTGTGTGAGATAGATCTACATACTCCTAATTCCTATATGATTTCTAAATAGTTTCCCTAATTGGAGGACCCTGATTGTGACTAAGGAATTCTGAAGAATATAGTGAGATTTAGTTGATTTCACCTCGAGAGAGGGTTTTCAATGCTGTGGGATATCTTGGGTAGCAATAAGCACATGACTAGCATCTTAGTTTGGTGATGATGATTCCAAGTCCTATTTCTATTATCATTTGTGTTATCTTCTTGCTTTTGAATCCATTTCACTTCTTTATATATTCCTTTCAACAATTGCTTACTTCCAAATACCAACCCATTATCCTCGCTTAAACAAATCAGAAACCCAAGTAGTGGTGGATAAACCAATAAATCCTCATGTGATCGATATGTTACTACAGCAACCTGTATACTTACAGTGAAGTAGTGAATAAAACTACTATCGTTTCAGGGACGATTAGTAACATTACTCATTTAAGACATAATCAAGTGATATAAATTCAGAGGATTTTGCTTAACAATGTGCCACATCATATAAATTTCTAGATCTTTAACATAAGCAAAATTCCTCGATAATCATAGAAAGAAAAATAACATCATTAGTTTAAGATATTTAAAAAATCCATAGATTTAGGAAATTAAAAATATCAAAGATAAATGTCATATTTTTAGCAGAAAATAAGGATATTTAAAATATATTTAAAATCAAAGATTCTATATGAAAACATTTTTAGCATAATTAAATTTATATGTATATATGTATATGTAAAAATTAAAAATAATAATTATAATGCTAAAATATATATAGCATGCTAGAGTCATACATAATTCAATCATAAATATATATATATATATATATATATATATATATAACCAAATCATGAAATATAATATTTCAAACATATTATACCTTTAATTCATGAATTAAAAATGCACATACGAGGTTATTTTTTAATAACATAAATTGATCCTCACTTAATGGTTTTATCAGAATATTAGCAAGCTATTTTTTGATAGACATAAAAATTACTTTAGTGTCTCCTTTTTAAATTTGATTCCTGATAAAGTGATTTTAAATTTTAATGTGTTTTATCCTTAAATATTGCACATGATTTTTGGATTGGTTAATTGCACTTGTATTATCACAATCAATTGGAATATTTACATATTTCAATTCATGGTCTTCTAGTCATTGTTTCATCCATAAAACTTGTGCCATATAACTCATAGTTGAGATATACTTGGCTTCAACTATTAATTTGTAATCTAAGGAAAAATGTGAGTTCCCCCATTATATTCATTTTGAATTCCTTTTGCATCAAACTTGCAGAATCCTTACACAAAAGCTCATTAGTTGATCTAAAAATAATATCATCAACATATATTTGAATAATAAGAATGTCATACTTATAATGTGTAGTAAATAAAATTGAATCAACTTGGCCTTTCGTAAAATCATTTTCTAACAAAAATGTACTAAGTCAATCATAGTAAGCTTTAGGAGCTTACGTAAGACCATATAAAGCTTTTGTTAGTTCATAAACATGATTTAATTTTTCATAATTTTCAAAACTGGAAGGTTGTTTTACATAAACTTCTTTATTTATAAAACCATTCAAAAATGTACTTTTTACATCCATTTGATTAAGCATGAAATTTTTATAAGATGCAAATGCATATAAAAGTTGAATTACTTTAAGTTTAACAATTGAAGCAAAACTTTTATTGAAATTGATACCTTCCTCTTATTTGTAACCTTAAGTTACTAACCTTACTTTATTTTAAACAACATTACCTTTCTCATCAAGCTTGTTTGAAAATACATATTTTATTTTAATGTTTGTATGATCCTTTAATTTAAGAATAAGTGTTCATACTTTTATTTCTTTTGAACTCATTTAACTCCTCTTACATTGCATTGATCTAACTTTCATGCTTTAAGCACATCTTTTGGTTCTATTTAAAATGTGAAAGCTACATTTCTAATAAGATTTTTTAGTTGAGCTCCTATCATCATCTTCTCAACGGGATAAGTCAACATGTTTTCCTTTTCCTAGTTCTTATAATATTTTCATTCCTTAGGAAGATTGTGTTCTTCAACCATTTGTTCCATATTTTACTATTCATTACAAATATTAGTTGATTGGTTTGGTCTTTTTGCTGAATTAGCAATTTGATTTTCCTCTATGTTAATATTATTTCCTGGACATTCATCATCAATAGAATCTCTAGTAGGTAGAATCTGATTAGCCTTATCAAAAATCACATATATAGATTCTTTAGCAGTCATAATATGTTTATTAAAGATTCTATATGCTTTACTTCGATTAGAATATCCAAGAAATATTGCTTCATCTGATTTAGCATCAAATTTAGCAAGTTAAATTTTGCCATTATTCAACACAAAGCATTTATAACCAAACACATGGAAATCAAGTACATTGGATTTTCTACATCTCATCAATTTGTATGGTGTCTTTTCAGAATAGATATTACTAGAGCATAATTGAGAATGTACTATGATGTGTTGATTGTTTTAGCCTAAAAGTATTTTGGCAAGCTACTTTCACTAAGCATAGTCCTTGCTATCTCTTGTAATGTCTGATTCTTTCTTTCTACCACTCCATTTTTTTATGAAGTTCTTAGGGCCAAAAAGTTATGAGTAATACCATGTCCATTCTAGTAATCTTTAAAGGATGTATTCTTGAATTCCTTACCATTATCACTCTTGATTGAGATAATTTTATGGCCTTATTGATTTTAAACTTTGTTGCAAAAGTGAACACACTTGTTAAATGCCTCACTCTTATGAGCTAAGAAGAAGGTCCATGTAAATCATGAAAAGTCATCAATATTTACAAACACATATGATCTATCACAAAGACTAGTAAGTGAAATAAGCCCAAAAATGTCAAAATGTAAAAGTTTCAAAATTTTAGATGTCAAAATCATGCCTTTACTTTTAAAAGAAGTTTTAGTTTGTTTACCAAGTTGACATGCATTATAAAAATGATCTTTTTCAAACCTTAATTTTGAGAAACCTTTTTTAAGATTTTTCTTTGATAGTTTTAAAATCAAATACATGCTTGCATGACCTAGTCTACAATGTCATAACCAACTATTAAACAATTTTCATTAATCTCATCAAAATTAACTAAATAAATACTATCATGTCTTTTACTAATAAATAATATACTATTATCATGCACATCTTTTACTTCATAATGAGATGATTTAAAAATAACTCTTTTATCTTTATCACATAATATGGTTACACTTAGGGGGTTGAATTTCAATCCTTTGATTAATGAATCATCCTCAATAAAAGGTATTGATCCAATATCTCCTTTTCTAATACTATTTACTTTGCTTTTATCTCCAAAACTAACATTGTCATTTTTTCATTATTATTTTGGTGAACTTACTTTTATCAACAATCATATACCTCAAACAAGCATTATCCATGTACCATTTCTTAGTATCATCCTTGCTTATTAAACAAACCTATAATCAATTAGCTATTTTTAGGTATCCAATGTGTATTAGATCCTTTCACATTAGTATTAGTTTAAGTTCCCTTAAGTATCTAAACCTTTTTACCTTTCAACCCTCCTTTCTTAAAACCACAAACATAAGAATAATGCCCATAATAGCTATAATGAAAACAACTTAGATTTGAATTATGAGTAAATGTTCTTTTTGTAAAAAACATTATTTTTTCTTGAAGTTAAAACATGTGTATTATGACAAGCTTGTTTTTTTAAAAAAAAACTTCTAATCTTAATATATGAACCTTTATTTCATTATTTAGGTTTTCAAAACCTTTTTTCAAAAATGTTGTTATCCGAAACTAGCTTACTAACTTCATTTTTCAATTTTCCTTTCTATATTTTCAAAATAGAATTTTCTTTTTGAATAGATTTAAAATCCTTTTTCAAAATACAATAATTTTCACACAATTTTCAAAATTTAGAAGATAATTCTTCAAAATATTTTTTAAGATCATGGTAAGATTGATTTACCTCTTATTCATCATCTTCACTATCACTCTGTGTCATAAAGCATATGTTTGTTACCTTTTGTTTGAATTCAAATTCTAAACATAAGTTATCACTATCACTCCTTGTAGCCAACACTGCCTTTTTGTTCTTTGAATCTCTCTTCTTAAGTATTGGATATTTTAGCTTGATATGTTTGGACTCATTGTATTCATAGTGTACAACTTCTTTTTATTCCTTCTTTGAATATTGCTCATCTTTTGGTAGAAATTTTTTCTTATTCTTCTTCTTGAATACTAATCACCTTTCTTAAAATACTTTTTTGAATCTTTATACAATCATGGCAACATCATCTTTATCGTCACTTAAATTTTCATCACTCGATAAAACTTTGAGTGCAATAGTCTAGTTCTTCATTTCTTTATTTTGTTCCTCCTTATTAAGAATGATTTCATGTGGAAGTAATGAATTGATAAGTTCATTATAGTTAAACTTTATGAAGTTCTTTGCTTTGTATAAAATACTAACTTTGGATTCATATTTCTCGAGTAATGATTTAAGACTTTTCTTCACTTGTTCTTCTTCCAAAACACCTTTTCCAAGATTCTTTAGCTTATTCATTATGTCTATAAATCTGGTGCTTATTTATGAAACATTCTCATCATGTTGCATAAAAAACATTTCATATTCACATAACAAAATGTTTATCTTTGAGTCCTTCATCTGATTTATTCCTTTATAAGTAACTTTAAGTTTCTTCCAAATCGATTATCTTGTAGTAGAAGTAAAAACATTATTATATTCATTAACATCAAGAGCATAATGTAAAATATTTACAACTTCAGAATTAGTTTGGAAGCTTCTAATGAGGATCGATGTATTTCCTTTCATCCATCTCGATATGAAGTGTAGCACCAAACAAGATACTTTTCCAATATTCAATGTAAACTAATTAAATAAAGTTCCTCATTCTAGTATTCTAATATGAGAAGTTTATTCCATGGAACAAATAAGGACTAGTTGTTTAATGTCCTTCAACATTTAGAGCAAGAATCATATTGCTACTTGAACTGATTGCTATTAGATCTCTCAAAAGCTATTAAACTTGTAAAATAGAGACAAGCTCTAATACTAAATGTTAGAGCCAAGAGTAACGGTCAAGAGGGGGTGAATTAATAGTTTTAAAAAATTTAAAATAATTTTAACAAACTATTTTTGAAATCAATGAGCTAATTTGAACTTTAATAAATTATTTTTAATAAAATAAAATACTAAACAAATCAATTCAAAAATGAATCAAAGTTGTAAAAAGTAAATTGATTATTTTTAGAAGACTCCCCTTTTGAAAATAATAGATTAATTAAACTAAAATCTTTTTATACAAGCCTCTCAAAGTGAAACAGTTGCAAATAACACTCACGTATTTATACTTGAAAATAAGTTCATTATAATCCATAAATACATAGAATATAAATATGTAAGTTAATCAAAATCAATTTGAAAATAGCCTTTTTGTCATGTTAAATTAGCAAGCTAGATGTAATTGATAGAAGATTTATTACAAAAACTGATTTTTGAAAACTTAACATTTTAGAAAAATAGAAGTAATATGAAAAAATCATTTTGTCAAAAATATTTCATTTGAGCTTTGTAAGGTATAAATATTCTCAAAAATTTCTTAATAGAATTTTTAAGATACTTTATTAAAAATAATCTCTGCAAAATCTTCATATAATCCACTCGATGACTTCCATAAATGTAGATAGTTTTTTAATCTCCACATCACTCTAAAATTTCTACCTTCTACATATATGACTTAATATATTTGATTTTTGAAAAATCAATCACATTAAATATGTAATAAAAATATTTAAAAATAAATAAAATTAGAAAAAATCTTTAATAGATAAGATAACAATCTTTTCATACTTTGAAATAATCATAATAAATAAATCAAATTAAAATAATCATCAAATATATGATTTATCTAACTAAGATTTGAATCAAAATATTTATCAACTATAGAACAATTACCGACTTGAATTAATCAATCATGTGAAATACCAAAATTGATGTGATTAACAAATATCAAATGGATATAAACCTTATCTCCAAAACTTCATAATCAATAAAACTCAATAAATAAAATCTAGTTAAATTAATTAATCATAGACTTAACATCAATGGTTATCAAATTTTGATAATCATCAAAATTGAATTGCAAACTAAAGTCAATAGAAATAATAAAAATAATATATTAAAAGGGGTATATAAATTAGAAGAGAATTGCATATAAGGATTAAAGACGTATTTAATATTTACATAAGAAAATTCAAATAGAAATTAGGCATTAAAAGAATTAAAATATAATAGATTAATTAAAAGATAAGATGGATATAAATAAATTAAACGAAAAAAACAAATATGATATAGAAGGGAAGAGATGTAGTGGTAACAATATCATACGAGATGATGTATTTACATTGACTTTTCAATTTTAGTTTATGGCTATCTATTTACATTGATTATAAGAGAGAGTGTGTAGCATCTTGTATTTTATAAGATAAAATAACGTAATATATATATTAGGGTTATTTGCATATATGAGAATATAGATAAAATATATTATAGGTGT
>CANYBF010366720.1:0-24111 GCA_948192965.1 Dalechampia spathulata
ATTGAAAAGTTTGCTACAACTTTTCTGACGATCAAGAAAGAAGGAGATCAGCATTAATGTAAGTTTTACACATCCTCCTTCTTAATTTTTCTCTTATGTGATGTGTTATTACATGGGGTTGCAAAGATCTATAAAATACTTTCTTTGAAAATTTTAAAATTCACCTTCCGTTGCTCAACAAGTGTTTTAATTAACCAACATGTTCAAATATCTCACAAGGCTATGAAACATATGTGTGTAACTTGGTTTTGATAACAAGAACTTGTATTAAGCCGTATTGAGGAAAACACAAATACATAACATATGTATATAAAAACACCAACTTCATGCACCAACTTGTGAGAACTGACAACTAGATGTGCCATATGACTAAATGGCTTATGATGTATCAAAATGTATGTATGTAACTCAAATTTGAAAATGGAGATTTGTACTAAGCCATATCAAAGAAAATCTAAAAATACACACTTGAATGTGAAAAACTAAGGTCAACAGTTTACCTCATAATTAAGATCATTCTAGAATAACCTAAGTAAAAGTCAACAGAATGAGACCTAATCACAACATGAATTTTCACCCAAAAGTAAGGATAATGCCTAGTTGATGCTCATGCTAAGGCTTATGACTCTAAAGGGAAGAAAGCAAAATTTACTGGGAATTAAAGACACTTCAGTAGGGATAATCCATTAAGGATGCTCATGGAAAAGCTTGCAACCCAATTTTGCTACTAGGAGCCTAGTGGTTGTGTGAAACAATCAATACTGATTAAAGTATGGTGCTCATACTAAGGTTTACAACTTAATTCTACCATTAGGAGCTTGGTGCTTGGGTGAAGTGATTAAAGCTAATCAAAGTTTGATGCTCATGTTAAGGCTTACAACCCAATTATACTTCTAGGAGCCTGGTGCTTGGGCAAAGTGATCAAAGTATGGTGCTCATATTAAGGCTTATAACCCAATTCTGCTACTAGGAGCTCGATGCTCGGGTGAAGCAATCAAAGTTAATCATGGTTAACTACTATAGGCATGGCTTTCATTGCAACCCAGATCAAAGCTTGCAAAAATGCAGTCTTCTCGAAGGACTACCTTGAGGAAGGGGATGGAATCAAAAGAGTCATAAGATAGAGTCACCACTAGATGGTTCTGGAATTGGCTCAACCAACCCATTAGCATGAGTGATAAGTCAAACCCTTCAGAGATGGGTTTGGGTGGTGAAGATCTATTCACTCAGAATTTCAAGTTCACTTTTACCATTTTAGTTAACTTAATTGCCCGAGGTAGGTGAGCATTCATAAGCATGAAATAAGCATACAACATGGTATAACATAGCAGCAATTATAGTAGACATAGCATGCTAAATATCATATGGAAATCATAACATGGCATCATGATATAGCAATCATGACATGAAACATGCCATATGCATGACATGTGAGATGACATGGCATAGGCATGATATATAAGATGATATGGCATAGGCATGATATATGAAACGACATGGCATAGCCATGATATGTTAAATGACATGGTATTTGAGATGACATGACATAGGCATGACATGTGAGATGACATGGTATAAGCATGACATGTGAGATGATATGACATAGGCATAACATGTGAGATGACATGACATAGACATGACATAATATATCATACATCATATAATAATGTCAAATGAGCATAGCATCATGAATGAAAAATAATAATGGTTAGGAAAAAGGGATCAAGGAAGATAATGGATACATGAGGGATTTAATGCTAAATCATAAAAAAATAAGGAGAATAAAGCTATTCTATTATAAAGAATCTTCATCGATACAAAATCTGAGACATTAAGTAATGTCTCAATCACTCGAGAAAAAGTTAACCTCAAGTAGCATGAGCCAAAAATGCATAAGTGAAAATATAAAAATACAAGCAAAATCATTAATAGTAAATGAAATTTAGGATTAGGTTGACTAATTTAGTATTACATGAAAGCATGAATCAAGAGCTGAAGTCTGATGAATGTAGTGGCAACAATCATAAAAATGAATTAACATGAGCCAAATTGTAAAAATCATGAAAAGTAATCAATTTTAAGTAAAATTGATCAATAACAAAATTGAACTTTTCCAAGATCATACAAAACATCACTTAGAAACAAATCAATGTTCAATCAAGCTAAACATGTCAAGTAACACATAATAAATAACATTAAAATAGCATTAATTGAGTAATTAAGCAAATGATCATGATACAATGAATTGGGAGTCATTAACATCACTAAATGCCAATTAGAGATAGCAAACTCAACCAACCAAAGGCAACCATGTCATAAATCAATAAATTAAATAAGCATTTAACTTGTGAAATTAATTTTAAAGTCAAAATTAATGAAATATGAATGATGTATGATGAACTCAAATCATTAGGGCTACTGTGAAGCCTCTAATGCTACTGAGAACTTTAGTAATCAAGAGAAATCAGGTGAAATTAAGTAGAAAATTTGAATTTCTGGGGATTTTAACATCTATGTGTGCTATACATAGATGAATGTGTGCAACATATAAGCTATGTGTGGTGCATATAGAGTGATGTGTGTAGCACATAACAAGCAAGAATGAAGCAAAAATCATATTTTAAAGCAAAAACATGAATTAAAACCCAAATCTTAGTAGATTTATGATAACCATAGATCATTTAAACTACGAATAAGCATTGGTAATCATTAAAAGATGCATGATTAAAGCCAACCATCAAAAATAAACCCAAAAATCACAAACCCATAATGAAATCAAATGAAAAATGAGTAAAGAGTAGGCATTCAACTTATTAAAGCAAATTATGCTTTTGTAATCTTGATTCCAAACATAATTAGAGCTTTAAATAGGGTAGATTAGTCTCTAATCCTAAGTTAATTACTTAAATAAGTGCTTATGTCACACCCAAACCTGGTGTAACATGCTCCCATAGAATAGTTAATAATTCTCTAAGCTACAAAATCATTTATTATTCTATAAGGGATCTGTATAATTATTTTTTTAGTTATATCAGATAATATGTACCTGTAATCCAATGGTACATGTAGACATGAGTAATATCAATACACAATAGTATACATCCCTTACATCTTATACATATGTCATATATTTATCCTGCATACTCATATCATCATCCATTAAATGATATGTATATATTTACTTTTACATGATAAGGTGGTATCAATATTGCACACAATAAAAGTATAAAAGATAACTATTAATGCTGTTAAGGTTAATATAACAAGTTGCATATATAAACGGCATCTTGGAGAATGTTACTTTTATCCAACACTTTTTCGAGAGTGAGATTTCTCAAAATTGCAACCTCTTTTAACTGTAGATTAATTAATCTAAACTCTCACCCAAAGGTCCTGGTCCTGCATTCATTAAATGACAAACGCTGAGTATAAAACTCAGTGGTGCTATAAAATGAGTAAATGACATGAGCAAGTATCATAAATAACATATTAAAGTCAAACCATGATAAATAATATTAAGCAATATAACTGTATCATATCATGCCATTTTTCATCACTCGCTATCTGTTATAAGCAACATATATAGCATACTGTGTAAAGTTAGGAATAAATACCATAAAAGAATCCACTATAATGTTTTCTATATTAAATACTATATTGTACATCATTACTCTATGTATGTCTCTATACAAGCACACTTTAATGCATTCATCATTTCATCAACTATACTTTCATGATATATGAATGATAATGTGTGTCTATGAGAATGCATTCATGCTTAGCATTCTCCCTTTGATTTTCCTGTAACATTTCTTTTCTTTTCTGTATGATTGTGCATAATCTCATACTTGGTCCATTTTTCTATGTACCAGTACTATATTATTCTCTGGTTTCTATAGGAACATAACATTTCTTTATGGTTCCATGATAGGAACCTATACTATATGATTCCATCAAAGGAATCGATAATAACTATATGATTCTATCAAGGGAATTGATAATAACTGCATGACCTAGTATGCTAGCAATGAACATTGCTCTGTATATCACTTTCTTTTCCCCCTTATATCCATAGTATGATATGTCATGACTATGCCTTTATGTATGAATTATTCATGACATAATGCATGCATGATTATTTAATGATCGTATGCAACAACGATCATATGATACCATTTATGATGTAAACTCATTACATTGATATCATAATTGTATAAGTTAGAAATCATAATTTTGAGACCCTATATAAGGTCATGAAGTGAGTATCATAAATCTGCTATCGCTTTACCCTTATTGATACCTGAAGAAGAAGTATGAACTTTGTCAGTTAAACCTATAGCATTTCCATTTTACATTCATTTAGTAAAGTTATTCATATATTGGCACACCACTCATGGTGTAACATGCTCTTATAGAATAGTTAACAGTCTCCAAATAAGTGGAAACTATTAATTATTCTATAAGGGATGTGCAAAAATAATTTTGTTTTAAAATTTTGAAATACACTTAAATTTAATAAACATCAATGAAATTATTTACTACCTTGGACTCATATACATAGTTGCATAATTACATAACTTATGAGTACTTGACATTTTTAAAACTTTGACATATAAATAGTCATGCTAATTTGATGCCTCTCGATCAGTATGCTTCCTTGTAAACTTTCAACCTGCATTTATCAAATGACAAACGCTGAGTATTTCACTCAATGGTGCTATATGATAAATGCATAATAACAATATCATAAGCATACATCATGATTCAAATATCTTATCATCTATAAACATATCATGTATCAAATTCTATATAAGACATGTTAGAGAATATATCATGTTGATGCTTACTCAAATACTTACTGTGCCATCATGTAAAAGAAATATAAAATATCTTAAACATGAGTATTCTTTATAAAAATAAACATAATATAACAATAAAATGCCCTCTTAACTCAATAACTTTGAAAACTATCTGTAAACACTCAGTAATAGTTCAAATATCATGGAATACTATTTCATATACTAATAATGTCACCTGCCTTTTAGTGATTTCTATAGAAAAGATTTATTTCATGGTATGTAAGTCATTAATGTCAATTCTATCAATTAAATATTATAGCAATCATGACTGTTCATAATCATAACCCTAATCAGCATAATTATTTATAACAAGATAATGCCAATGTAATATAACATTAAATGAAATTATAGTAACACTTCTGTATCATACTCTGCAATCTTAGTGAACCTTTATTAAATAACATTAAGAACAATAACTACCTATTTTTATATAATGCCATATTACATTCACAATGGTATGTTATCATGGATCAATAATAATTGATAACTATATCATCGTATAAGATCAATAATAATCATTTTCTATGCAAATCATTGTACAATTTCATCTTTGAAATGAATAGTTCATTATATGCACTCATTTCATGCCTTGCTTTCACTTTGCCTTTACTTTTTCAACATAATATAGAATGTTATGGAAACATGAATATAAATACTATAAATAGTCATCTGTGACTTCCTTTGCATAAAATACTATATATATGCCATCATGTCTCTATAAACATTGATATATGTACACTTGTAGTGCACTTGTAATAACATTATCTTTCATTTCATTGTAATTAAGGAATAATGCATGTTTGTGTGTATGTAATCATGTTATGCATTCTCCCTCTACTTTTCCTGTAACATTTCCTTTCATTTCTATATGATTGTGCACAATCTCGTATTGGATTCCTTTATGTACTGGTACTCATCTCCCGTAAAAGGGTAAACATAACCGTATGGTTGAGTGAACCCATATTTTTACTTCCTATCAGAAGGTTGTTGTATGATTCCACTAAGGGAATTCGTATTTTTAATTCCAATTTGGAATGTTGACCCTGTACAATTTTATTGATCATTGTCTCAGTTTCACTCATTTTCACCCTTCTTTATTTCTCCATGTTATGCCATGAACATGAATATATGTATAGATGATTCATGACATGATATGTATGCATTATGCTTAATGTCATGATAAATATGGAAATTAATAAAGTATAGCATCTATCTTCCACCATAAATCATTATTCATAATCCATATCAATTGATATCTTATGAATAAAGAAAATTAATATCATATAACATCAATTCACCTATCGACAACATTTAATAGATTGGAATATCATAACATATAACCTATATAATCTGGCATCCATTTTCAATATAATAATTACTATTTAAAAGCATGACATATGTATTATCACAGAATAATATCCTTTATGCCATAAATTTTCAATAATGCATAAAATGTCATTATAAGAGAACATTCGTAATTCATTTCCTATGTAGACTCATCATAAGATATTCTAAATATGGTAAATAAATAAATAAATAACTATAGTGTACTTATGTACACCTATTTAGATGATTAGTAGTCACTGTCACTATTCTTCTTTTGAGTCTGTGATAAATCTCACCATTAGGAATTCATAAATATCCATTTCATGTAGTTATACTTTAATTTCTAATCATGATAGTCATATTTGCACATTTTCATATCATAGCATTACATTCATCATAAGTAGTAATTTTATATGCTTTTTAGCCAATTAAGCATCTTGAACAAATTACCATTCATCATAAATATTTAATCATCATTGAATCATATTTGAATAAGTCATAAGTAATTACCCTTATTTATATCATTACATAGCCATTCATTCAAGTATAGATGCATATATAAGTCATACATGTAATTCGATCATCCTTAATGTCTTAGTCATTTTTTCATTCATTAAGTATACTTAAATACCATTGAACTCCATTTTATAACATAATGAACCATTAACCTTATTCATGTCTTAACTACTCCATATATTCAAGTACATGCACACATTTAAGTCATATATAGGCATTCTAGCATGTGGGTCATGTATTTTGATGAACTCAACATATAAGGAACATCAATCAATCATGACTCAAACATAAGACATTAAGGTCAATTTATATCTCTAAGTGTCTATACATGTGTATAACAATGAATAATGAGGTTTAGATATGAATAACTTTAAGTTTGAAAGCTTAAAACATGCATTCATTAAGTTACCAAACATACAAGGCATGTTACTATTCATTTGGTAAGGTGCACTATTCATTTGGTATGTTACACTATTTATTTGGTCATTTTCAATTTGAGTTACATTATATTTTGCATACTATTTTGATGTTTATTGGAATGCCTAATTGCCTCACATTTACATTATGATATGTACCACTTTAATGTTCCTTAATAGAAGTATAAGATCATGCATTAAGGATTTAAAAGAAAATTGTATAATGAATTACTTTGGTGCTAAAGTATGCATGCATGTCAAGTTTATACACATTCTATCTCATGGAACAATTCTCATTGTACAAGCATTTTGACTAAGTAAATGACCTTCAAATTGAGTGATTATTAAACCATTAAAAACTATACTCAAAGAGATTTCCAATGACATATCATGCACCAAAAAATTCAATCTTTAAAGCCTCCAAACATCAAATTGTTGAATGCCTCTCAATTCTGCCTAAATGTCACCTGAAATGAGCATATTTAGAGCATAAAAATGGCATGAATTTTTAGACTATTAAAATGACTTTAGAAATTTGCTAGATTAGTACCATTAGAAACTAGATTCAAAGAGATTTCCAATGGTATATTATACATCCCATAACTCTAACATTAATATGGTTAAAATGCAATTACTGTGAACTCCTAAATCTACCTTTTTACCATTTGGTTTCGGCAAGTTATATACACTTAGTTTGCATGTCTCATTTATCAAATTTAATCACCTTAAATCTTTCCATAATGCATACATACATACCTTTACATGTTACTCACATTACCAAATCATGTTTTCCAACATTCATGCACCAAAATACCACTTAAGGCAACTATACACAAAGGCATACACATGTTGCCCCATTAACACCATTTTAAGCATAACTTTTGCAATTTCATTCCAAGTGCCTTCAAACTTTATTTTCTTCATTCTAACATCATCATTCATCATATTTCACATAATTAGATGATTTAAACATCAAAACCAAAATATAGAGAGCAATTTCAAAAAGGTACAAAATTGGGCAGCAAGTATTTTCCATGCAATTTCTCACTTCCAATCCACTTTCCATGCATTTTTTCATCATCTTCTCTATAAATTATCACTTCTACCAAAACATACACATCTTATACAACATCTTCATATTCATTTCCATGTAGGTTACCTAGGGTTTTCATACAAATCAAATACCATATACAAAACTCAATAAAAACACTTCCTTCCTTTTTCACTTCCTCTTATGATTCTATCAAAATTTATACATATACATGCACTTCTATACTTGTCCAAATTCTTCCAACTCCAATAACATGAGTTACATCAAATATTAAGAAATAATAAGTATGTATACAATGAAAAATAATCAAAAATAACATGAAAATCTAATTCTACATTAAAAATTACCTTAGAGAAGTGATTTTCTTTAAACTACAAGCAAAAGAAGAAGGAGGGGATGAGTATTTTGAATGGAGGAGGAAGGGAAATACAAAAACTAACCCATTTTTCTCTTTTTATTCATACTTATCTTATTTAATACAAAATTTAAAGGAAAGGCTAATTATATGTTGACACTTATCAATATATGATAAGCTTGCTTATCAAACTTAAATTTTTCTTCTTTTAATTAATTATTATTACATCATTTTTTGCATCATATTCACATAAGCATCTTACATGTCATGCATTACATGAATATACATACATACCATAAATTTTAGTTTGCATATTTACCCTTCACCTTTTTATGAAATGATAGTTATGTTCTTAATTAATACTTAACTTCTAATTAATTCTAGCTTCATTTAAACTTTTATTTACATATTTTAATGTATACTTTCTCATATAATAACATGTCTAACATATCAAAACATCACATATCACATATAAATTCCATCATAGAGCTTCATCCACAGCATTGAACAAAAGCATACCTGATTTGCATCTTTAGTGGATATTCACTTCTATAATCATCTTTTCACTTTGTTTTCATTTCTTTCTCTATCAATTTCATATCATATGGATTTGGTTCGCATCTATATCATTTTATTTCATAATATTTCCTTATCTCAATCATTAACGAATCACTCCTTTTGCATTCTCATAGCATAAACATGCCATATATGTTTTTCTTATGCCCATAACTTCAAACATTTTCTATACTTCATGTGTTCTCTTACCATGAAATACATGCATACATATATACTTTGACATTTAACATAGTTAATCCATGCTTGCACATCATTATAGCATGACTATAAGATAAATATACATGCATGAATTTAAGGTGTATATAAGGGTGTAACATATATTATACTTGACTTATCATCTTTAAGAATCCATAATCATTCATGATAAGTAACCACCATTAAACTTTGATTAACTATAAGCATATAAGCATAATTCTATCTTACAATATTTCACACTTCACAATTAGGGGTCATACATGCCTTTTAACCAACTTAAGTCCTTGCATCATAATACCATACATTATGTGTATTAGTACATCATTGATTACTATTTGCATATATGGTTTTAGGAGCCTAAAATGTCCATTCATTAAGGTGTTGCAATATACAAGTCAAATTACTATTCATTTAGCAAGGTTCAATATTCAAGCATTTACACAATTCATCTTAACCATGTTACCATATAATTTCATCATTATATCTTATATACATACTTATTCAACTGTTTAATATGCAAAGCCATACTTAATAACATGCTTCATTCTATTTTAGGCTTCCCAAAGTCATGTATAAGTTTCATGGGTCATGCATCAAGTTTCCCCATCAAAATTCACTCAAAATAAGCCTTAAGAGTCCATACAAGTTGTGTAAAACTCCACACAAGTCATGTGGAACTTAGCCTCTACATAATAAGCTTATCTAGGTCATGTAAGATTATGCCTGGTTTGTTTAAAATCTACATGAGTCATGTAAGGCTCGTCCTCCCTACAAAACATCCATTTTCACCATTTTTCAGCACCCAAACACCCCATAATGGTTCCCTAAGCTTCTTAACCAAATCCTATGATCAAAACACCTTAAAATCACTTACAAAACTTGCCAAAAATATCAATTGAACATAATTTAAAGTTTATTCATGCATCAAATATAATTGAACATAATTTTTACTTCATTTAACTCCATCCAAGCATGAACAAGGTTAAAAGTGATTCTAACATTCACGGATATGCATGATCTCATTCTTCTTAAACTTCATACACTTACAAGTATCACCCATAATAATATTACATTTATAAGTGTATTATAGATGTAAAGAGTGGATATAACTTACAAGGTACATAGAAGAAGAAAAAGGCATGTAGAAAACATATAGAACATAGAAATAACATAAAAGCTGAAATTTCCATGAAATTCTACCTTGGAAGATGGTTTTTCTCTAAGTTAAGATGAAAAGAAGAAGGAGAAGAGAAAGAGGCACTATTATGGAAGGAAAAGGATGAAGAAAATGTTTTATGCATATCCTTAAATCAATATGATTCAATTTTTGACTTAAGTACAAGAAGAACTATTTATAAGGTGACATTTATCAAGCTATGGTTAATTACTTAACCAATTTGTTTCCTTCTTCTTTAATTTTCATTTTGACATCATATTGAAGTCATGCTTCCTTAAGAATACACTTACCATTCATCATAATGTTATGGATATAAACCATACATAATATAGTTTCCAATATTAACCTTGACTTTTCATGAAATACCATTTATATCCTAGCTTACAATTTTACATACCATCGCTTCTAAATTTACTTTAACTTATATTTACACATTTTAAACTATACTTTATCATATAATATCATGTTTAACATGCTAATGCTTTACCTTATACATAAATTTCATCATAGAGCTTCATTCAAAGCATTCAACGATAACATACCAAATTCATAACTTTAGCATATTCACTACTTTAATCATCTTTTTCACTTTCCTTTTATTATTTTCTCTATTAATTTCATATCATATGGAATTCCTCTATCTATAAAGCACTTTATATCACATTCATCATGTCAAAGCATTCATGCATCATATCTCATTCATGTATTTGAGTCACTAATCAACCATTCATTATAACGTACGCACAAAATGCATGCACACAGAGATGTTGTGTGTCTGGATATGATAGCTTAATTAAGTGAGTGTAAGTTTATATAAACATGTTTGATAGTGGAAGGTATAATTTAAAACCTTTTAAAAATATGTTTTACAATGGATCTAGCAATTCTATTCATAGAATACATCAAACATATAGAACATTATCAAAGAAGAGATTGAAAAACTCACTTTTAAGCAGATCTTCTTCTTTCTTGTCCTTCTGAAAAGTTGTAGCAAAATTTTCAATCCCTAAGGTAGAGGATCTCCAAAATATCCACACGAGCAATGGAATGATTAGTAATCAATATTACAAGTTTTGTTTAGAGATTAATAAAATAAAACAGAAAGGGAATGGATGAAGAGAAAGATGAATTCAGTTTCCTCTTATTGATCTGCTATCAAAAATCTGAATTAATCTTCTTGTTCTTGAGCTTCTAATTATTTGGAACCAATGGAGGAAGGAGGTAGCCAAAATTCCTTTGTTCTAGTAACCCTAAAAGTTATGTCAGATAACTTATAAAAACCTAATTAGGTTTTAGGTTACTTAAGTTATATGTATATGCATGTCACATACTTCAGGCATGTAACTTGCATGTGCATGACTTAAAATCCCTCTAGAAGCACATGATAATTATGTACACTTCCTTTTAATTCATAACATATGAATAATTCATGTGACAATCACATATTGACTATTAATTAATTTAATTTCATCCAAATCTGTATATATCATGCATGTAGAACATATCATCTTAAATTACTTGTATCTTGAGTTCTACTCATCAGATTTTAGTGATCTTGGTATCAAATCAAAGCTCTTTTCATGATCTTTCTAATAAACATGAAAAATACAAGTTATCTTATAACCATAAAGCATTATTTCATCAACATCCATTCATGATTATCATTCTTCTTACTTTTAGTGTGCGACCTTTTGGGTTCTTGACATGTTGGCAACATATGAACATATTATTAAAATTTATTTAATAAAATCATAAGTAAATCAAGAGTGGTGTCTAGTCACACATCACAACTATCCAAATGTCAAGAGGTCATTAGTTTGACTATAACCCTTCCATATCATATTCCATGCAATAAACTCCTTTCACCATTCACTATCTCATTTAGGTTTGAGTATGGATTAATGTCAACTCAATGCATAATCAAGTGTGTTAGATTATGCTATAAATTTGATGTTTCATATACCATAATAATTATTCCTAAAATGCCTTTATGAAACTCATTCATCAATAGGCATTCTACTTTGGCCAAAGATTCCTAAATAAAGAATATTACATGAATCAATGAGATAAAACCCCTACATTTAATATGGGGTGGTGAATCCTTTATTGATAAATAAATACCTTCAACTACTTCACACTATATCCAACCTCCAAGTTATGAATGCCTTCTATGGAGGAATAAAATATAGGAGTCAAAACATAGTGATCCGTAATTAAGATAACCTTATTATCTCAAGTCTTAAAGATACTTGCACTACTGATATGAGTGAGATATACTTCACAGACATAAATTAATCATCCATATGAAATCTTACTGGCAAGGTCTCTAATGAGTCAGTCCCAAACTACTCATCCAAATGTTCACTTCAGACAACTCTTGTCATGATGAATGAGAATAATCCCTTAAGGAAGTATAACATGTACTGATCATAACTGCATTAATAATATCCATTCTTATTAATACATTAATCAAGAATAATTTAGATATTGAACATTTGCATGCAATAAGAATCTCATTTCATAAACTCTTTATGAATTCCTTTGTATTGTTCTAATATCTTAGAATTCATTATTTAGTTAATAACCTTTCAAGTAAACTGAATGATGAATAATGCCTTTTATTGATAAATCATTCAATATTAAATTATAATAAAACATGATGCTCTAGAGCATACACTAACAGTGAGATTAGAATTTGGCAAAGTTTAGGTAAGTTTCATTAATTTTTTGACCCTTTTCCATAAATACGAGGCTTATATTTATAGGTGTGGGTGATGGGATTAACAAAATCACGTTAGCAATATGGGATTTTAGAAATTTTTGAGCTATGTGTGCAACACATAGCACTATATAAGCAGCATATAGCCCAAAAAAAAGCTATATGCATAGCTTGTAGCAATAAATGCCTAACATGATGCAATTTTAACCTATATGCACTGCCTAATATAGGCATATTGGGATGTGCACCATAGGTCAAATAAGCATTATTTGGGACTCCAAGGCATGGTGTCACATGGAGCATATTAGATTTTCTTGAGAAAAGGCCCGCCCACCATGCATATATTTTTAGGACATGCGCAGCATGTAGTACTGTGTGTTTTGCATATCATGAAATGCATGCTATGTGCTCTACCCTCCACAAGCAAAATGTAATGTGCTCCACATATCTAGAACACTCAAGGGAAACTCAAAGACATGTGTGCAAGTCAGGGTCATCATTAGGGACCTGTACCAAGCTAAATCAATGAAAACCCAAAATTGCAGGGTGTGGGTGAAAAGTCAGGGTCAATAACTGCAAGACAAATACTTTTCTGTAAGGCTCAAAAATCATATGAAATCTAAGTTTAGATGCATGATGCTAAGGTTTAGGAACTAAAAGCTTGATTTTATGATCACTACTAGATTGACTGATCTACTGCTGGACTAGGTGATTAACTATTAGATTGAAAATGAACATCTACTAGTTCATGATGAGTAACTATTGATTCTCATGCATGCACCATCATAGATATATCTAATATCTCCAGAGATTGCATTTTGGGCATACTATTGAAATGTAACACTTTCTGGTTAATGGTTCAACTAGTAGTTAAAGGTTTGACTAAAATTGATCATTTATAAGATTCATTTCTTATCTATGCTAAACATAGAAATATAATTTATTTGTGAAATTAGAATTGAAATGGTTTGGTGAAAATACCTGAATTTTTAAATATCAATGTACTGAATTTTAGCTAATTTTTTGGATTTTTTAGATGTTATGGGTCATGAAAATTAAACTTATTGGGGAAAATGATCTTTAAAAATTATGAATTTTTAAGAGAAACTAACTATTGGCAAGTCATTAAGGTGAGTAGAAATTTTTTTGATTCTAAAATTGATGTTAAGCTTATCATTGATCGAGTGTTGACCTGCGTAGATCATGACTTATATGTTTAGACTACTTCTTGAGCTAGTAGTCCCAAGCAGGTTACCTCTTTATTTTTTGTGCATGCTAGCATGGAATGTATAGTGTAAGAGGAAAAAGACTATCTTAGATGCATTGAGGGAGCACCTCAATAACCTCACCTGGGAATAGGTAAACATGATTAAAAAATAACTTTATTTATATAAACTATATGTATCTAGTTTAAAATATACATTAGTAGGTATTTATTGATTTTTTTGATATCTATTGGTTGGATACAGGTTCATCCTAACCTATGGCATAATATACCCCTTGCCTAATACGTTGAGACATCTACATGTTGAGATGAGTGATACATGTTGATTAAGTGTCTGGAGCATGGACTCTTCTACCTAAGAGAGTGCATCATTGATTCATGTCAAGGGCTAAAAAGATGTATGGAGCCCACTACACCATCTCATATGATGTTTTGGTCATCATGTATTAGTACTGATCCATGGATTATAACTGTATTGATCGATATCTTTAGAAGTGATCACCTATTAAAGTTACCTATGGACTATTTAGCATTCATCCAAGAATGATTGATAAGACCTGTAGAGCTGCCCACTTGTAAAGGATAGAGTACTAGGGCTAGTGGATCTAGAGGTTGACTTACTACCTTTAGCGGTGGGAGAGGATCTCATATCTTGGCTACTACTGCTAGGAGCTCTCAAGGGAGAGACACTCTTAAGAGAGAATAGAGCACTACATCTAGGGCTACACTAAAGACTAAAGGTGTAAGCCCTAAGGTACCTCCTAGGTTTGGATACCCATAAGGTTTTATTGAGGGATACCTTCTATGGCCATAAAATCCATATATGCAATTGTATGATAAAGATGGGCACCCTCATGAGATGACATTCCATGTAATAGAGAGAGAGGAGGTTGCATTCATACCTCTAAACAATACCTATGTAAGTAGCTTTTCATGCATTGGTATGCTTTTCATTCTATTGATCCTTGATTATAATTTTTGATGACCTATACATGTGCCTTAAGATGCCATGGTAGATGTCTCTTAGGTACTGACTAGGCTATACTAACATCATAATGCAAAGATGTTAGGGTTACATATAAGTACTTGTGATATATGTTATAGGATGTTTATGCATGTATATTTATCCTATATATCTATATGATCATGCAATGTAAGGCTGCTATCATGATGCAATTGAGTTAAATGATGTATATGCTAAGATGACTGATAGTTGATAATTTATATCTCATGACTGATGGAGTGTCTAGTGCACTAAAACATTGGAGTTGAGTCTTCCAACTCTAGCTTAGAGGAAGATTAGACTAGTGATGATGTCCAGCAATGATGTAATATCTACTTTCATAATACCATGTAGCATTTCCTAGTTTGTACACTAGAATAATAAGTGGAATTGTACAGCTTTACATGGCTTCTGGCTTAGTACACTTGGGCTATGGTGTATAATTTTAAATACTACCAATTACTTAAACTTTGCATCTTTTGGATTTAATAGTGAAAGCCAACTACATGTTATTATTTATCCTTATGCAAGAATATTCCTTCATATTTTGTTCCACTTTTGAAATATAACCTATCTATTTTTCTATGTAGGAATAGACAATGATACAATAGTCATTATCTACCTTTCATATTACCTCCCACCAGTGGGGCAACACTAAGTGGAGCTAACTGAGAGAGTTTGGATACCAATACCTGATGTATGATGTATGAAGATTTCACTGTTATCCTCAAAGTCATATGTAGCATGATGGTGATGTTGACAATACAAGTACCTATTAGAGAGGTAATCCCATATCTAATAAGGGCATTTGATATTAACCCTACTACAATGAGGTTACTGTTGATATAAAGGGCTTTGTAGATCTTGCTACCATCTTTCGACTATACAATCACAAGTTGGTGACTACCCCTTCATGGCTAAGGTAGCAGGATTTAGACTACTAGCATAGTTTATGCTCGTCAATCTGGCCATGAGGATCTGATGATTGGCTAGTGATAGACCAAATGGAGCAAAGTCAAACTCCTTTTTAGATGATCATGGTAGAGATGATCCTAGGGCTAGACAAAGTGAAGTGGGGATAGTTTGTATGTTTCAATGGTAGTTTGCTACTACTGCAGGTATGTATTTTAAGCCACCTTTGCAGGTTTTCAACTTAAAAAGGTTGTATTTTTATCCTAACTTTTATGTGAGTTACCTTTTACAAGGTTTTTGGCTTATAGGCTATATGATTTTACTTTAGATCTTAACTTTTACCTAAACTATCCCCTTAAGTTTTCAGCTTAATGAATTGATCTAAATTTTATCTGATCAACCTTTTATTGGGTTTTCAACTCAATAAGCTTTTATTTTATTTCTTTTCTTATGGATCTAACTTCAGGAGAAGTTAAAGATCTTATCATCATTAGTGGGAGATCCTTAGAGATATGCACCTCATAGCTATATAAAGAGATGTTACACCTTTAATGAGGCAAGGATACTGACTTTCAATGACTGGGCTGAGTGGATAAGGGTCATCCTTGAGAGTGAGGTTAGGTGGACCTATCCTTGATGGTACATATAACATGTGATAATGAGGACATATATAGATTACATTTGGTTATCAGAATTCAAAGCCTGCATTCACTACAATCTTACCAGAGTCTATCGTTTGTATGGCCATAGAAAAATTATCCCTTGATCACTGTTAGAGTTTGAGGGAAGATGTGTTACACCCAAAGCCAAGGTAACACGCTCTTGTAGAATAGTTAATAATTCTTTAAGTAAGGAAATTATTAATTGTTCTACAAGGGATCTGTATAATTTCTTTTATTTCAATTTGTTTACTTATATCAAATAATATGTACCTGTAATCCGATAACACTTGTAAATGTGGGTAATAACAATACATAATTGTATGCATCCATTATATCCTATACATATGTCATATATTTGTCATGTATTCTCATACCATCATCAATTATATAAGATATGTATATTTAATTTTACATAATAAGGTGGTATCGATATTACACACAATAAAAGTACATAATATAAGTATTACTATTGCTAAGGTTAATATAACAACCTGCATATATAATAGACATCTTGGAGTATATTACATTTGTCCAACATTACTTTGAGAATGAGATTCTTCAAAATCACAACCTCTCTTGACTATAGATTGATCAATATAAACTCTCACTTGAAGGTCCTGGTCTTGCATTCATCAAATGATAAATGTTGAGTATAAAACTCAATAGTGATATAAAATGAGTAAATTACATGATCACGTATCATAAATAACACATCAAAGTCAAATCATGGTAAACAATCATTAAGCAATATAATTATATCATATCATGTCACTTTGCATCATTCTTTATCTATTATATGCAACATACATAACATACCATGTAAAGATAGGAATAAATACCATAAAAGGATCCATTATAACTTTTCCCATATCAAATACTATATTGTACACCATTACTCTATGTATGTCTCTATATAAGCATAACTATAATGCATTCATCATTTCATCCACTATTTTTTGATGATATATGAATTATAATGTATGTCTATGAGAATGCATTCATGTTTTGCATTCTCCCTCTGATTTTCCTATAACATTTCATTTCGTTTTTGTATGATTATGCACAATCCCATACTAGGTCCATTTCTCTATGTACTGGTATTATATCATTTCCTGGTTCCTGTAGGAATATAACATTTCTTTATGGTTCCATGATAGAAACCTATACTACATGATTCCATTAATGGAATTGATAATAACTGTATGATTTCATCAAGGAAATCAATAATAACTGTATGACCTAGTATACTTTCATTGAACTTTGCTCTGTATATCGCTTTCTTTTCCCCTTATATCCTCTACATGATATGTCATGAATATGCCTTTATGTATGAATGATTCATGACATAATGCATAGTTGATGCTTTAATGATCGTATGCCATGATGATCATATCATACCATTCATAATATAAACTCATTATGTTGATATCATAAGCATATAAGTAAGCAATCTTAATTTCAAAACCTTATGTGAGGTCATGAAGTGAATAGCAGACACCTACTACCACCTTGCCCTTATCGATAGCTCACAGAGAAGTGTAAGTCTTGTCCATTAAACTTGTAGCCACCATTCAACCTTGATTCATAATGAGCATATAAGCACAATATCATTTCACACTTTGCATTTAAGGATCATGCATGCCTTTCGACCAACTTGAGTCTTTGAACTATAATACTATGCATTAAGTGTGTTTATGTATCATTGACTTCCATTTGCATATATGGTTAGCTATTATCTTCATACACACCTTTACATTCAAGTACAAGTGCATGTATAAGTCATACACATGCATAATGGTATGTAAATCAAGCATTTAGAACATGTAAGCATACATAAGACTTATCATGATCACGTGTGAACATATAACATTAACTTTACTTCATGCCTCTAAATGCATATTCTTTTATATTATGAAAAATTATAAGGCCTAATTATATATAGCATTAAGTTTGGGAGACTAACATGCCCATTCATGGAGGTGCTGAAACATACAAGTCAAGTTACTATTTATTTGGTCATGTGCACAATTCATTTGGTATGTTTTACTATTTATTTGATCATTTTAATTGCATGTTTCTTTTTTCTTTTCACTTCGTATGTATACGCTATTATGTACCCGTAATAACCATCTTATGAATCATGAATGACCCTAATTTTAATCCATTATTTCATGCATATCTCAAGGTATTAAACCATGCAAATAGAGTACCAAAACTTTTACATTTAAGGCATGTAACTCAAACTTGCCAAAACTAGAAAACGCAAATACCATTTTTGCACGTACTAGACTAAATGAATTTTTAAGCTATCTTCTTGACCTTTAACATAAGAAAGCCATATACCATCAGAAACTAGACTCATCAAGGTTTAATTCAAGCTATAAAATACAAATTATTTCATCTATTAAGGCCTCCAAAACTTAAAAGGCTGCATGCCTAAAAAGAGCCTACCAAAATGCACTAAAGTGCACATTTTCAGCATACCACTAACTTGTGTAATTTTTTTCCCTTATCATAACTTGGTCATATGGTCACTTTTAATGCATGAACATACTTTCCTAAATCCTATCTATAAATAATATATCCATATTTTTAATCATACATTCATATCTCTCACAATACACAATGTTACATAACTTGCACATTATGGCTCATTTGCTGCCTTATAAGTATCTTCTTGCATACCTTCACTATTTGACTTCTAAACCATATTAAGGTCATACCAAACTAAATGCAAGCATACATAAACATATTACATACAAACTCATATCCATTTGGTCAATATACAAGGCACATATCCACACTTAAAAGCTAAATACACATAATATGCACAAAGTACATACTTTGTTATCCCTTAATGACCAATTCAATATTTTTATACCATAACTCACCTTTACATGCAACCAAACCCCATTTTTAACATCTAAACACATTATTCAATTATGTTTTCATACAAACTCAAAGGGTACATACATTTACCCCTAAAATAATGAAACCTGAAATATTCCTAAATTAGGCAGCAAGTTGAATTTCAAGTTACCAATACACATAATCATCTTTCCATCAATCTTTAAGCATATCAAACCTTAAAAACACCATTAATCATCATTTACACACTTTAAACAGTAACTAAAGTGACTAATTCAAGGGTTACAAGCTAGGGTTTAACATAATTTTTACACACTAAAATAGAAACTCTTTTGTTTATGCATAATATCAAATTCAACAACCTAACTTCCTTATTCTTTCATCATTCAATCAAATTCTTTCATTTTTATACACCCATCATCAACCTTACAACATTTACAATATACACAAAGTACATACTTTGTAGTCCTTTAATGAACAATTCAACATTTTCATGCCATAGCTCACCTTTACATGCAATCAAACCCCATTTTCAATATCTAAACACATTATTCAATCATATTTTCATATAAACTCAAGATCTACACACTTCTACCCCTTAAAATAATGAAACCTAAAATATTCCTAAATTAGGCAACAAGTTAAATTTCAAGTTACCAACATACATAATCATCTTTCCACCAATAATTAAGCATATCAAACCTCCAAACACCATTAATCATCATTCATATACTTTAAATAGTAACTAAAGTGACTAATTCAAGGGTTAAAAAATAAGGTTTAACATAATTTTTACACACCAAAATAGAAATTCATTTGGTTATGCATAACATTAAATTCAATAGCCTAACTTGCTTATTCTTTCATCATTCAATCAAATTCTTTCATTTATATACACCCATCATCAACCCCTACAACATTTACATTATACACAAAGTACATACTTTATCGTCCCTTAATGACAAATTCAACATACTTGGTCATCCCTTAATGATCAATTCAACATTTTCATGTCATAACTCACCTTTACATGTAACCCAAACCCTATTTTCAACATCTAAACACATTATTCAATCATGTTTTTATACAAAATCAAGGGCTATACACTTTTACCTCCTAAAATAATGAAACCTGAAATATTTCCAAATTATGCAGCAAGTTGAATTTCAAGTTGCTAATATACATAATCATCTTTCCATCAATCTTTAAGCATATCAAACCTTACAAACACCATTAATCATCATTCACACACTTTAAACAGTATCTAAAGTGGCCCATTCAAAGGTTATAAGCTAGGGTTTAATGTAATTTTTACACACCAAAATAAAAACTCATTTGGTTATGCATAATATCAAATTCAACAACCTAACTTCCTTATAATGAGTTTACCTTGGAAAAATGTTTTTCCTTAACTTAGAATGCAAAGAGAAGAACAAGAAAATGAAGGCCAAATGTTAGAAGGGAGAATGATGAAAAACTGTCTTATGCTTCCTCCTTAAAATAATATAAATTTAATTTTTGATTTTGATAAATAAGAACCAATCATGTTTTGACATCTTGCAAGCTTATCTTTCATAACTTAATTCATTTATTTCTTCTTCCTTTAATACTTATTTTTACATCATTTTTAGGTCATGCTTTTATAAGAGTGTGCTTACCTTTCATCATGGTGTTATAGGAATAAATCATACATGTAGTGATTTCCAATTATAACCTTAACTTTCCATGAAATGCCATTTGTATCTTAGCTTACCATTTAACATATCATTACTTCCAACTTTACTTTAACTTGTGTTTACATATTTTAAACTATACTTTATCACATAGTAACATATTAAAAATGTCAATGCTTTACCTTACACACATAAATTCCATTATATAGTTTCATTTATGATATTTAACAAAAACATACCAAATTCTCATCATTAGTGCATATTCACTTTTATAATCACCTTTTCACCTTCTTTTCATTTCTTTCTCTATCAATTCTATATCATATGAAATTCCTTTATTTATAAAACATTTCATATCACATTCATCATGTTAAAGCATTCACGAATCATATCTCATTCATGAATTTCATGCACTAATCAATCATTCACTATAACATATGCATAAAATGCATCCACACAGGAATGTTGTGTGGATGTGATAGGACGACCACTGTCCTGCTTCTTAGAGCATGTGGAGAGGCCTAGCCTCATTAAAAGATTGTACAAGTAGAGACCCCTTGAGTTAGATCCACCATAGATGATAAGTATAAGTTGTGGGTGTTGCGTCACACCTAAGATTTTATACTGTATAGACTGTTAGGCAATAAAATTGTATACAATAAAAAAGGACATGTTTTATGTTTAAGACAAGTATTACATATGACTAAGTGTATGAACATGTGTTCTATTTATATTAATGAAATTTAAAAATTTGCATGAAAATGTTAAACCATCATAAAAGCTCCAATATGCATCAGACATAACTCCTGTCACCAATCAGTCTCTTACAAGATTTTTTAATCAACTATTTCAATGCTCTCCTTTTACTTTAAGAGCTTTAACTTTTGCATGAGTCATCCAAGTGAATTTTCAACTCATTAGGCATGCATTTTCTCTGTCTTAACTTTTATGTGAGCTACCTTTATAGGTTTTTAGCTCATCATACTTTTGATTTTTTTTTGTTCTTCTTTTACCCTTTTCTCTACACAAAGTACCTCTTCAGTCAATCAAGGTTGATAGGTTCAGAGAATTCATTACCCTCTAAATCTGAGATAAGAATAGCACCTTTAGACAGTATCTTCTTAACCAAGAATGGACCCTCTCAGTTAGGTCTAAGTCACAGATAACCAGTTTGACTTACTTCAAAACTAAATCACCTTCCTGTATAGCAACAAGCTTGACCTTTTTATTAAACACATTCATCATAAACTTTTATAAAGTTATAGATGATACAAAGCCTTCAGTTGCTTATTATCAATAGTAACTAGCTGCTCATATTTGGTCCTCTTCCATTCAGGTTTGATAATTGAGCTTCGAAAATAATCCAAAGTGACTTCAGCTCCACTTCAACTAGCAATATGACTTCTGTCCAGTAAACTAGAGAATAAGGGGTAGCACCCATAGGACTCCTTGTGATGGTTTTATAACCCTATAGAGCAAATGATAATTGTTTATGCCAATCCTGGTAAGTCTACACTATCTTGGCCAGGATCTTCTTAATCATCTTATTAGCTGCTTTGATTGCCCATTAGCTTGAGGACAATATGGAGAAGATTAACAATGCTTAATCCCATATCTTTCTAGCAAATTGAACACTTGACTTTAGAACTGCACTTCATTATTTGACATATAGGACCCCATATCAACATATGAGATTCTTCTCTATAAACTTGACAACCTACCTTATCCCCAATTTATTATAGGATTTTACCTTCACCCACTTAGAGAAATAGTCAATGGCCATTAGTATGTACCAATGCCTATTAGAAGTATTAGAATGAACCTCATGTTGGTTTGTTTAGTGATTAAGCAGCGGAAGAAATTTAAAATTTTCATTTTAAAATAACAAACCAAAAGAAGATCTTTGCATCAAAACACATAGGAACTTGTTTAGAGATTAGAAGTGGCATATCATATAGTAACTCTTACTTTCAATGCAGATGTCCTTCGTTCTTTATCTCTAAAACGTTTAAGGTTGTAGCAAACCAAAAACCACCAAGATAGGTAGCCTCCAACAGTATCCACATGAAATAAGGAAGTCCAAGCAAGCAACCAATTACTTCTATGTCCTTTCCTGTGAACTAGTAAAGAAAAAGAAGAAAATCTTATGGAATTTTCATCTTCCTCACAATTACTCTTGTAAAGGCCGAATTCTCCTTCTACAGAAGAGTGTATTTTTGGCCAAAGGAAGAAGAATGGTGTGGCTTGACCTAATTTTGGTTATAACATTATATTTATACTCCAAAATTAGGTTAAGCTGAAACCCTTTCAGCTTAAGTTAGGTCTGGGCCCGTCTGTGACTAATATGGCCTATGACTGTCACTTGCCATATCATAGCCCAACCCAATAGCCTAACTTAAACCTTATGGACTTATAAATATTAAATGTTAAATCCATAAAGTATTAGATTAATTTCCATAAGTAATTTTTGACTTTTCCTAAAAGTACGAAAATGCCCTTTTAAGCTTGATTCCTCATTTGTAAGTGTGTGACCTCTTGGGTTCCTAATATGTTGGCAACATGTTAAATCTTATATTTA
>CANYBF010366726.1:0-33705 GCA_948192965.1 Dalechampia spathulata
CTGTGTGCTTACAATTACGCTTGCATGCTTGCCTGCTTAGGATAATTAATCCCAATTATAATGGTAAAATCGATTTTGGAAACTCATAGAATAGATCTCCACCACCCGAACCCAATCTCTGAAGGGTTTAACTAGCACTCATGCTATGGGTCGGTTGAACCAATCCGGAACCATCCGGTGGCGACTCCCTTGCGACTCTTTTGAGTTTGTATCATTCCCTAAGGGAACCCCTTAGGAAGATTGCGCTTTCGCTCCAAGTGCGGTCCCCGGTCCGTGACTTTCACAAGCCTCACTCTGGGCCCTGGCAGAAACCGGCGCTCACAACATCATTTATACAAAACTAATTATAAGTTTTAAGACCTATATCTTGTATGTCAAAATTATACAAATATGGCACAATCTACATAATTATCAAAAATGATTTTTAAGACCTATATATTGTATGGCAAAATTATAAGTATGGGTATCTATCTTTATAATTATTATGAGCCTCTTGCTTAGTTTTCCTTATCATCCTTTAAGTAAATCATAAGCCAAGAAACAATCATGACCTAAAAGGAGTTAACTAATAAGCATGGCTCTTGCTAAACATCAAGCATGGTGAATTCATCAAGTATTAGGCATAGCGTATTTACCAAGTTAACAAGCATGATGTATTTTCCAAGTTCAATATTAAGGGTTTATCTAGTTTACAATCTAAAAATCCTCTACGGAAGGCAACCCGTGTGATTTATAGTGATTCGACCAAACTCTTTCCTATGTCCACTTTCTCCTAAGTCTCAACTTAGGGTTCCACTAAAACTCAATCAATTTACACAATGGATTCCTAAATGAATCCTATACCCTAGTGTTTTCATGGCTTACACTCAAACCTTTACAATAGCAATCCTCACAAACTTCTCAAATACAAATTAATCCCTAAGGATTAATCATACACCAATCCCACAATAATAAAACTTAATTCCTAGGTTGTAGGAATATAATAATGAAAGTAATTGAGGAATACAAACTTGAACTTACTTGGAACAGATGAATAAAGCTCAAGAATAGTTGCTCTGCAAGATTTTTGCTCGTTAGAATTGAAAGTGGTAAGAGTTTTACACAAAACTAGCCATTTGAAAGACTTAAAAGTCTGTCAAATAAGTTGCATATGGCTGTACCAGACATGTATGCCATACGGATTCAAATCTATCCATTGGAAAAATAGAGGGAAATATGGTACGATTGTACCATCACTTGGTACACCCATACCAAACAAAGTGTCCTGACAAACAATTTTCCTGCGAGCTTACATATGGCCGTACCACCCAATGGTATGCCCGTACCAAAACAGGTTTCCTTATAAACCATTTTCCTGTAAGTTCACGTACGGCTGTACTACCCAATGGTACGCCCGTACCGAACTCAATAGAACAGTATCAACTACGTACGGCCAGCTGTATGGTCGTACCACTCACCCAAGGTATTTGGTACGCCCGTACCAACATAAAAAACACTATTAAAAAGTTACAAATAACTTAAATTAACTCACATATGACTCAATCATCAAAACCTAGGATCTAACAATGTCCCCCTTTTTGATGTTGGCAATCAATTTAAGTTCAATTTATAAAACTCATTTAAAAGATATTTTATTTTAAAAATCTTAGAAATCTCCCCCTTTGTTTTGGAATACATGCCATAATACCATCAATAACCAAATACAAATAAAAGAGATAAGCAATTAAACAACAAAGGTAATTATAACTCAATCAAACACCAAATCAAATAAGCTAAAGATACATCATATATATATATAATATCCAAGAGATACATCAAATAAAATAAAATAAATGTAATAAAATAAACATAAACATAAGAACATAATCAACTCCACTAATACAAGTCCTAAAAACATAAGATATCTCCCCTTTGACAACATCAAAATCATAAAAATCACTGTAGGTCATGAGGAGGAGATAGACTTGATGGAGGGATGATAAACAGTTCCATCATGAAACTGATGAAATGAAGAGTCTTGGTGGTGGAAGTCTGGAACTCGTGAAAATCAGCAATGTACTGCTCAAGCTGCTAACTAAGAGTAGCAAACTATTATGTGAGGTGGCCAAGCTGCTGATTAATGTGGTCAAAATGATGCTCAAAGGTATCCAAGCGGTCGAGTCAAGCAATGATAGTAACAAGCTGTTGAGAAATGCAATCTGATGGAGCAGCAGCAACAGGATCAGCAGGAGTAGCAGACGGAGCAGTGTGCTCAAGAATAGCACCAGAAGAAGAAGATCCAGCAGAAAAATGTCTCTAATGCTTGTAGCTAAGGGCCACCTGATGTGCAGCGTCATTAGTAGGAGCAGGCTGGTCGAGCTACTCCGCAGGGGTATCATCTGGTAGAGGAACTTGAAGGCGTTGAAGTACCTTTATAGCACATCGGCCGTAGAGTGATACTGTATCATTAAGAAGCTCCAATGATTGAAGGTGGGTGAGCCGTTGGGAGATATACTCAGAATGGAGGATGAAATCGTCATCAGCAGTATGTTCATAGAGCATGGAGTGCTCAATGAACAAGAGATCAAGATTAGGACCACGAGGTCTTAGAGAAGGGTAGATGGGAGGAAAAGCATGCAACTCTTAACAGATGTGATGAATGAGAGGTCCAAAAAGAATATCCTTACTAGGCTGCTTCTGAACGTCGACCTTAGGGAAGGAGGTCTGAAGCCAACATCCAGACTGAATAGGAGTGCTCGTGATCATGCAGTAGAAGAAGATGAGGTCAGAGCCAGTAACAGTGTCATTACAATCTGACCTCTTGAAAATAAGATAGGAGATCAGTCTATGACAGTAGAAAAGAGCAGGGGATTTAAGACAGGAGGCCTTCTGTCAAGAAGGCCGGAAGGTGGTGTTAAGGGCAATATCCCTCCAAAAAGAGTTACAGTCAAAAAACATAGATTTGGCATTTGCAATGCCATTAGTGGAACAACCAAAAATGGTATCAAACTCAGAAGAGGAAAGAGAGTAATGTTTCCTAAAGAGACAGAAGGTGCAAGAAAAAGAAGTAGATAGGGAGAAGGACTGTAGAAACTCTAAGGCAACAAACTAAATATAGTGATTAGGGAGAAACGTAAAATTTGACCAATGAACATTGGCCAAATAACCCAAAACGTCATCCTCCAAACCAGTTTGGTGGAGTGTACGATGACACATGAATTGAGAGTGAGAGAAAACTTTCTCATTCAGAATGGAGGTCCTCACGGTAGAAGTAGACAAAAAGCCACGAGGCCCAAAGCCTTGAGGATAGGTGCATTTGCCTCTTCATGAGGAAGAGCCACCGCAGGCAGTAGGATCAGACATAATAAAAAAAAAAGTGAAAAAGTGATGAAATAGTGAAAACAGAGGTTTTGAAAAATTTTGGCAGAGTTTCAACGCGGTTTAAAATACTCAAAACTGAAACCTGTACAGAAATCAATAAAATTTGATACACAAGTTCAAAATACAATCCTAAACACTAAAATTTTAAGAACCTAGAGCTAAAAAGGCCTAGAATGAGCAGAAAATCAAAATAACTCAAAAAGCACTAAAATAATAATAAAACAGTAAAAATAGGATAGTAAAAATAGTTAGAAGATTGCAAACCAACCAGAAATGACAAATATGGAGTGATTAAACAGAATGTGAGAGGTTGGGAATGTGTTTGGAGAGGATTTGAGAGGAAATTTGAGTGAAAATGAGTTGAAAATTGAAAAATGAGCTTTAAAGAACAGTTTTTCACATCATGTACGAGCGTACGGGTTGGGCGTATGGCCGTACGAGTTAAAAATGCCATGAAAATTTGTATCGTATACGGGCATACGGGTGATACGCACCGCCGTACAAGGTACAGACGTTTGGAATTCAAGATTGCATACGAGCGTAGCACTCAGGCGTATGGCCGTACGAAGATTTTAAAAGAAACTCTTAACAGGAATGCGTACGGGCATACCAAATTTGGTACAGCCATACCACATGACGTACGGTCGTACTGAAATGAGTACAAGTCATACGAGGATTTTCCAGAAATGGAGGAATTGATCGTATAGGATTCGTACGGGCATACCAGAAGCTGTACGGCCTTACGGGGACTTAAAACTTGAAAATTTTTGAAAAACATTATGAATTTTCTTGAAGTTTTCCTAAGTCCACCATCACTCCTATTTCAAAAAAACCCATCTATCATTCCTAATTCATGTTTGATAAAATTCAATCATTCTTCACTTAGGGGTTTTGTAAAAATATCGACCAATTGGTGAGTTGTATCAACAAAATCTAATACAACCTTCTATTTTTGCACATTATCATGCAGAAAGTGATGTCTAATATCAATATGCGTAGTTCTAGAATGTTGAATGGGATTCCTAGAAAGATTTATTGCATTAGTGTTATCACATTTAATAGAAGTACAAGAAACACAAATATTGTAATCCCTTAATTGTTGTTGAATCCAAAGAACTTGAGCACAACAACAACCTGCAGATATATACTCAGATTCAGTAGTAGACAAAGATACACAATTTTGCTTCTTGCTAAACCAAGAAACCAAGCGATTTCCTAAGAAATGATAAGTACCTGAGGTACTTTTCTTATCCAACAAATTTCTAGTTAAATCAGCATCAGAATAAGCAATCAAATCAAAAGAATCATTTTTGGCATACCATAATCCATAGTGCATAGTTCCAATCAAATATTTAAAAATCCTTTTCATAGCACTCAAATGAGATTCCCTAGGAGAGGATTGAAATCTAGCACACATACAAACAACAAACATAATATCAGGCCTAGATGCAGTTAGATAAAGTAGACTACTTATCATACCTCTATACTTCTTTTGATCTACTAGCTTTCCACTTTCATTTAACGACAGTTTAGTAATCGTGCTCATTGGAGTTTTGCTAGCTTTAGCATCTTCCATTCCAAACTTCTTAAGCATCTCTTGAGAGTACTTGAATTGATTAATGAAGATTCCATCTTCACATTACTTAACTTGAAGTCCTAGGAAATACTTCAACTCTTCCATCATGCTCATTTCAAATTCACCTTGAATACACTCAAAAAACTCCTTGCATAACTTTTCATTAGTAATACCAAATATGATATAATCAACATAAATTTGACCAAGAAGAATATCATGTTTGTAATGCTTAATAAAAAATGTTATGTTTGCCTTACCTTTATCAAAACCATGGTCAATAAGAAAATTACTTAACTTATCATACCAAGCTCTAGGGGCTTGTTTAAGGCCATATAAAGCTTTGGTAAGTTTAAAAACATGGTTTGGAAATTCAAATTCCTCAAAACCAGGGGGTTGTGCAACATAAAATTCTTCATTTATAAAACCATTTAGAAAAGCACTTTTGACATCCATTTGAAATAATTTGAAGTTCATGTGAGATGCATATGCCAATAACATCCTAATAGCTTCTAATCTAGCTATAGGGGTAAAAGTTTCATCAAAATCAATACCTTCTTCTTGACAATACCCTTGAGCTACAAGTCTAGCCTTAATCCTTGTTATCATTCCATCTTCATCAAGCTTATTTCTTAAAACCCATCTAGTACCTATAATAGACACATCTTTAAGCTTAGGCACTAAGGTCCATACCTTATTCCTATCAAATTGGTTCAATTCTTCTTGCATAGCTAACACCCAACTATCATCATTTAAGGCATCTTTAACATTCTTAGGCTCTATTTGAGAAATAAATGCAATGTTATTATGAATATCTTAAAATTTAGAATAAGTTGTTACCTCTTTTGATGTTTCATCTATGATTTGCTCCTTGGAGTGTCCTTTTGGAAATTGCCACTCCTTTGGAAGATCATGTTTGATCTGAGTTGGTGCTAGGTGTGAAGGAAGATCATTCACTTCTTCTTTGTCAACATCTTTGGGAACAACTTCTTGTTGAGGTTCTTTCTCATTTCCTTGTTCCAATAGAATACCTACATCATCATCAACATTGTCTTTTCTTGGACTAAGAGAGTTAGTTTCATCAAAAATAACATGCATTGATTCCTCAACAACCAAAGAACATTTATTAAACACCCTATATGATTTGCTAGAAGTAGCATAGCCTAAGAAAATACCTTCATCCGTCTTAGAGTAAAATTTCTCAAGGTTATCCTTGGTGTTTAGTATATAGCATTTGCATCCAAATACTCTAAGGTACGAAATTCTTGGTTTTCTACCATTCCATAGCTCATAAGGAGTTTTGTCTAAAATAGGTCTTAAATGAACTCTATTGGTGACATAACAAGTGGTATTGACTGCTTCGGCCAAAAAGTACGATGGCAATTGATACTTATTAAGCATAGTACGTGCCATGTCACAAAGAGTTTGATTTTTCCTTTCAACTACCCCATTTTGTTGAGGAGTTCAAGGAGATGAAAAGTTATGGTGAATTCCAAGTGATTCACAATAAGATTTAAAACTCTCATTTTAAAATTCTTTTCCATGATCACTTCTAATGGAGGAAATATAATAACCTTTTTCATTTTGCATCTTTTAATGACATTTTGAAAAGCATCAAAAGCATCATCTTTATGAGCTAAGAATGAAACCTAAGTAAACCTAGAATAATCATCAACAATGACAAGTGCATAATGCATACCACCTAAGCTAGCAATCCTAGTTTGATCGAATAAATCCATATGCAATAATTGAAGAGGTTTGGTAGAAGTTACCTTATTTTTGGTTTTAAATGAAAATTTTACCTATTTTACCATTTGACATGCTTCACATACCTTATCTTTAACAAATTTTATCTTTGGAAGTCCTACCACATGTTTGTCCTTCCCAAGATCATCCATGCTTTCAAAACTAGCATGTCCAAGCCTTCTATGCCATAACCATGAATCTTCACTTACAAAAATAAGACACTTCACATTTTTATTAGGAATAGAATCTAAATCAATCATGTAAATATTTTCTATCCTTTCTCCTTGAAAGACTAACTTATTATCACTAATCCTATGCATATAACAACCTTTAGGATCAAACACTACTTTAAAATAATTATCACACAATTGACTAATACTAAGCAAATTGTATATTAAACCATCAACTAACAAGACTTTACTAACTGAAAAATTGGAATTCCTACCTACCTTACCAATTCCAACAACTTTACATATATCATTGTCTCTAAAGGTTACATCTCCTTCTGAATATTCTTTAAGGTAGGAGAAGAGACTTGCATTATGCCTTGAGCATCCACTATCCAAATACCATTTGTTTTCATCAATCTTGGATCTCAAGCATACTTGTCAAAATAAATATATTTACTTCTTCTTAGGTACTCAAAAGTACTTGGGTCCTTGGGGGTTAGAAGCATCTATATTATCATTCCAATGCATTTTTCTAATGTAGTATCTATTAGTGGCATGCCCCTTCCTATTACAATTGTGGCATACAACATTTCTAAACCTAGAATGATTATACACATATTTCTTTTTAGATACATGAGAATGATTGTGATTATGTGAACAAGAACATGAACAATGATGCACTTTGTTAACATGCCTATGTGCTTTATGAGTCTTGGTATGAACATGCTTCTTTTTAAAATCATTTCATCTTTGTTAAGAAGTGGAAGCTTTAACAAAAACGGTACCTTTAGAGGTGTAGGAGGAGTTTTGATTGAATCCAAGACCCTCTTTATTACCATTAAGTTTTTGGTGTTTTAAAATAGTGTCTATTTTAACCTCACCTTGTTCAAATCTAGATAAATTGTCTTTCAACAAATCCTTTTCCTTTGAAAGCTTATCATTTTCATCTTTCAAAATCTTGTTTTCCTTTTCAAGACTCTGAAATTTTGTTTTACAAGAATCAAATTCACTTTGCAAAACACTTTTATCCTCAATCATGCATGCATGCTTATTCTTAAGTGATTTGTACTTTTTAATCAAAAGATCATATTTTTCCAATAATGCTTCTAATGCACTACAATCATCATCATCATTAAGCTCATCATTACTATAATAGGATTCAAATGATGTAGTTACCTCATTCTTTTCCTCATTATTTAGGAATGCCATGAAGCATAGATTGGTTGCTCCCTCATCATCAAACATCTCCTCATTTGAATCAGTGTCATCATCCCAAGTAGCCTTTAATGCCTTCTTTTTGAAAGGCTTGGATGGCTTGTTGACGAGAGGACATTCATTCATTATGTGTCCCAGTTTGTGGCACTCATAGCAAACGGTTTGATTTCTCCTTGGACTGTCTCTTTGATTGAAGTCCCTCCGATTGAAGTGCCTTCTTTGCTCGAATGGCTTCTTGCCATCCCTTTCAAACTTCTTCTTCTTCATAAGGAAGTTTTTGACACATTTGAAGAGAAGAGCCATTTCATCTTTGATATCCCCTTCACTTATGGAAGAAGAATCTTCTTCTTTTGTAGCCTTAAGTGTAATCCCTCTTCTCTTATCTTCCTCTACCCCTTGTTTAAGGGTAATCTCGTGTGTAAGAAGCATTCCTAGAAGCACATCAGTTGATAGCACGGCTAAATCATTTGCTTCTTCAATTGATGTCACTCTAGCCTCCCAATCCTTCTTTAGTAGTACTCATAAGATTTTGTTGTTGATATCTTCTTTTTGATACATCTTGCCAAGCTTCATTAATCCATTTGTGATCACCATGAGTCAATTATACATTTCAAAAATTGACTCATTTGCCTTCATCTTGAACAACTTATATTCATATGTTAGCAATTAAATCTTGTTGTTTTGAACTTGATTAGTTCCTTCATAGTGAGTCTCCAAAGCAATCCACACTTGCTTTGCCATAACACAATGTGATACTCTACCAAATTCTTCATGACTTATGGCACAATAAAGAATGTTCATTGCCTTTTTGTTTTGGAAGTTCACATTTAATTCTTCTACTATCCAATCGTCTCTATCCTTAAGAGAGACAATGCCATCAATTATGATTGTCAGAGGTGAGTACTCTTTCATCATCAAATCGTACAACTCAATTCTGCTGCTATCCAAGAACACATCCATTCGATGCTTCCAATACAGATAGTTCGTTCCATCAAAGAATGGGGGTCTTGTAAATGATTGACTCTCAATGGTTGCCATAGGATTTTTAGCTTAAGAATTTTACTTCTTTTAAAAATGAGTACCAAATGCTCTGATACTAAATGAAAATCCTCTACGGAAGGCAACCCGTGCGTTTTATAGTGGTTCAGCCAAACTCTTTCCTACGTCCACTTTCTCCTAAGTCTCAACTTAGGGTTCCACTAAAACTTAATCAATTTACACAATGGATTCCCAAATGAATCCTATGCCACAATATTTTCAAGGCTTACACTCAACCCTTTACAATAGCAATCCTCACAAACTTCTCAAATACAAATTAATCCCCAAGGATTAATCACACATCAATCCCACAATAATAAAACATAATCCCTAGGTTGTAGGAATACAATAATGAAAGTAAGTAAGGAATACAAACTTGAACTTACTTGAAACAGATGAATAAAGCTCAAGAATAGTTGCTCTATAAGATTTTTGCTTGTTAGAATTGAAAGTGGTAAGATTTCTACACAAAACTAGCCATTTGAAAGACTTTAAAGTCTGTCAAATAATTAATGTATGATTGTACCAGACATGTACACCCGTACAGATTCAAATCTATCCGTTGGAAAAATAGAGGGAAATGTAGTACGGTCGTACCATCACTTGGTATGCTCGTACCAAACCAAGTTTCTTGACAAACAATTTTCCTGCGAGCTCATGTACGACCGTACCACCCAGTGGTACGCCCGTACCAAAACAGGTTTCCTGACAGAAAATTTTCCTATGAGCTCGTGTATAGTCGTACTACCCAATGGTACGACCGTACCAAACTCAATAGAACAGTATCAACTAGGTACGGCTAGCCATATAGCCATACCACTCACCCAAGCTATTTGGTACGCCCGTACCAACATAAAAACACTATTAAAAAGTTGCAAATAACTTAAATTGACTCACACGTGACTCAATCATCAAAACCTAGGGTCTAACACAATCTATTGCATAATAAAGTTAAATTTATATAGAGGCCCTATCATTATACCATATTAATTTCTATAGTTAATCAATTTTCAGATGTATGCATAGTGTCAAAGTCCTTAACATTGTTAACTATTAAGTAAGTGACATTTTAAAGCTAATCTTAATCATTCACTAAGAATTATGCAATTATCAAAATCACATGAAGCCTTATAAACACAAATTTCATATGATTTGGACATTTAAAGTATGAGTTATAAACAAAATAATCTAGAATGTACAAGATTTTAGTTTCACAAAGGATAGAAACTTTAGAGTGAAAACATGCTCCTTCAAGTTTGAATAGGCTTCTGGATAAAAACATAAAAGTTGTAAACTATAATGTTAACTTTCCGATTTTGATGATAAGAAAAATTGATATTTATTAAGTTTAATTTTGGTTTTAATTAATTTAAGTGGATTTTTACTTATGCGATTTTATTGATTATTCATGTATTCGAAGAAAATATTTTCTATCTTTTTGATTGGTGATAAATCATGTTGATTTTGGTATTTCATGTGATCACTATTTTTTAATATAGATAATTCATTTACTTGGTAAATATTTTTAAAGATCTTAATTGGATAATTTTTTAACTTTGATATTTTTGATAATTATCTAAAAGATTTCATTGTAATTATTTTAAATTTTGGAAAGATAATTATATCCTTTAGAATACTCTCTAATCTTATTTATTTCAAATTACTTTTATTTCAAATTTAATATATTTTATTTTTAAAAAATTGACATGGAAACAATCATATCTTATAGAAGGATTCTAATGTATTTCATGGAGCATTTCAAGGAGAATTTTTGGAAGATTATTTTAGTAAGTTTTTCTTAGAAATTTGTTAAGAAATTTTTTAGAATATTTACCTTATGAAGCTTAAATTAATAGTTTTCAAAATATAACATTTCCACTTTTAACAAAATGATTTTCGGATAACATTTTCACATTTTAAAAATGGTAAGCCTTCAAAAATTAGTTTTGATAATAAATATATATGTCATGTTAATTAGCTTTTTGATTTAACATAACAGAAAGCTATTTTAGAATATTTTTTTATTGACTTACATATCTATACTTTATGTATTTTTGCAATATAACTGTCACTTTTTCAAGTATAAATATATGAGTTTTTCAAGTTAGAAAACATACAAGAGATTTCAGTTAAAATGATTAAATCTATATACATCTAAAAGTGTTTTTCTAAGACCTTCATTTGAATATTTATTCTCAATATTTTCAATAGGTTTTATAAAGGTTATAAGGAATTTTACGCTTAAATTATTTCAGTTATTGTAAAAGGTTTTCAAATAAGTCTATTTATTAAAACTTAAATAGGTTACAAGTTAGGCTATGAAACTTGATGTTGCCAAGTTAACATGTTAAAAACTTGAAGCGGTTGCCAAGTTAACCTGTTAAAATTGGAAGCAATTATAAGTTAACTTACAGAAAAATTTTGATTGTAAAGGTTCCATGTTATCCTGGAAAACTTATTGTAGTGTTTTAATAGAACCTCAAAATGTTAGTTTTGAGAGAGTAGATTTAGGCATTTAGTCCAAACTATTATACATCATGTCCATAACTTTCTTCTCTTCTCTTTATACTTTTAGCCTACTAATTTTTCAAATTGTTGAACTTTAAAAAAGGCTTTTTATAAAAAGAATTTTGATTTAATCAATATACTAATTTTCAAACTAGAGTTTTTAAAAATCAATTAATTTATTTTCATAACTTTGATTATTTTTGAATTGATTTTGTTTTAACAAATTAGTTTGCTAAAGTTTGTTTAAGTTCACTAGTTTCAAAAATAGTTTGCTAAAATTTCTTTAAATTTTTTAATTTATCAATTCATCCCCATCTTGACCACTGAGTTTAGGACTAACATTTGGTATCAGAGCTTGTTTTTATTTTATAGGTTCAACAGTCTTAGAGAGATCTGAATGGCAGCTAGTTCGAGTAGTAATGTGATTCTTGGTCTAAAATTTGAAGGACATTTTATAGCAAGACCTCTTTTTTTCAATAGAACAAACTAATTATATTGAAATACTAGAATGAGAAACTTTATTCAATCGGTTGTCATTGAATGTTGGAAAAGCATTATTTTTGGTGCAACATTTCCTATTGAGTTAGATGAAAGCAATTACATTAAAGTTGATTGGAAGCTTATCTAAGCTAATTCTAAAGTTGTAAATATCTTGCATGATGCACTTGATGTTAATAAGTATAATCATGTTTCTGCTTGTATTACAAGATAACAAATTTAGAAGAAACTTTGAGTTACTTATGAAGGAATGAACCAAGTTAAGGAGTTAAAGATAAATATTTATTGCATGACTATGAAATGTTTTCTGTGCAGCATGATGAGGATACTTCACATATGAGCACCAGATTTATAAATATAATAAATAAACTAAAGCACCTTGGAAAGATATTCTAGATGAAATGCAAGTGAAGAAAATCATGAGATTGTTAATAGAGAAATATGAGTTCAAAATTATTATTTCATATAAGGTAAAGGATTTTGCTAAGTTCACCTATTAAACTTATTAGCTTTCTACTTGCACATTAAATCATTCTTGATAAGAAGAAGGAACAAAAAGAAGATAAGAAGAAAAAGACCATTACATTCAAAGCTTTACTAAGTGATGAAGATTTAAGTGATGACAATAATGATATTGCCATGCTTGCATGAATATTCAAAAAGTATTTCAAGAAAGGTGACAAGTTTTCTAAAAGAAAAAGCAAAAGAAGCTTCAGTTGGAAGATGAACTACACTTAAAGAAGGAACAATAAGAAGCAGTATGTTATTAATGTAATGAGCCTGGACATATCAAACTAACATGTTTGAAATTAAAGAAGAAAGATTCAAAGAAAAAGACTATGATGGCTACATGGAATGATAGTGATAACTTTAGTTTAGAATTTAAATCTGAATAAGAAGTAGCAAACATATGCTTTGTGGTAAAGAGTGACAATAAAAGTGAAAGTGAAGAAAATTAATAAGAGGTAAATCAATTTTACCATGATCTTGAAAAAGATTTTAAAAAAACTATGTTCTGAATTTTCAAAATTTGGTAAATAGTATTCTAGTTTGTAAAAGGATTTTAAATCTATTCAAGCAGAATATTCTCTTTTGAAAATTGAGAAAGAAAAACAAGGATCTGAAATTATGAAGCTATTTTAGAATAACAATATTTTAAAAAAGGATTTTGAAATCTAAATAATGAAAAAGAAGCTTATAGATTAAGATTGAAAGTTCTTAACGGAAAACAAGTTTGTCATGATACACATGATTCAAATTCAAGAAAAAGATAATATTTTCTAGAAAGAACATTTGCTTATAATTAAAACATAAAGTGTTTTCATTGTAATTATTATGGATATTATTCTTACATTTGTAGTTTTAAAAAAGGTGGCTTGAAAGGAAAAAAGGTTTGAGTGCCTAAGGGAACTCAAACTAATACTAATGTGAAAGGACCCAATACATGTTGGGTACCTAAAAATAGCTAGCTGATTGCAAGTTTGCCTAACAAGCAAGGATGATATTGAGAAATGGTACATGGATAATGCTTGCTTGAGGCATATGATTGGTGATAAAATCAAGTTCATTAGAATAATGATGAAAGCAAACGATAATGTTAGCTTTAGAGATAAAAGAAAAATAAAGATTATTGAAAAAGGAGATGTTGGATCAACAGCTTGTATTAAGGATGTCTCATTAATCAAAGGACTAAAATTCAACCTCCTAAGTGTAAGTCAATTGTATGATAAAAGTAAAATAGTTATTTTTAAATATACTCATTGTGAAGTATAAGATGTGCATGATAATAACACGTTATTTATTAGTGAAAGAGATTATAATGTTTATTTAGTCGATTTGAATGACATCAATGAAAAGTATTTAATTTCATATGATCATGATAGTTTATTATGGAATCATACACTAGGTAATGCAAGCATGTATTTGATTTCATAACTTCCAAAGAAAAATCTTATTAATGGTTTACCAAAATTAAAGTTTGAAAAAGATCATGTTTGTTGTGCATATTAACTTAATAAACAAACTAAAACTTCTTTCAAAAGTAAAGGCATGATTTATACATCTAAACCTTTAGAACTTTTGCATTTTCGATCTTTTTGGTCCTGTTTCACCCACTAGTCTTAGTGGTAGATCATATGTGTTTATAATTATTGATGACTATTTGAGATATACATGAACCCTCTTCCTAGCTTATAAGGATGAGGCATTTAACAAGTTTGTTCACTATTGTAAGAAAGTTCAAAATCAATATGGCCATAAGATTATCTCTTTAAGGAGTGACCATGGAAGGGAATTTGAGAATAAATCCTTTAAGGATTATTGCAATGAACATTGTATTATTCATAACTTTTTGGCACCAAAGACTCCACAATAAAATGAAGTAGTAGAAAAACAGAATCAAACTTTACAAGAGATGGCGAGGACTATACTTAGCGAAAGTAGCTTGCTAAAATACTTTTAGACCAAAGCAATCAACACATCATGCTACATTCTCATTTATACTCTAATAAGATCTATTTTGGAAATGAAATCATATGAATTGATGAAAGATTAAAAACCCAATGTAAGTTACTTCCATATGTTTGGTTATAAATGCTTTATATTGAATAATTGTAAAAATTAGCTTACTAAATTTGATGCTAAATCAGATGAAGCAATAATTCTTGGTTATTTTAATCAAAGTAAAACATGTAGAGTAATAAAGCATACAAAGTGTTTAATAAACATACTATGACTACTGAAGAATCTATATATGTGGTTTTTGATGAAGTTAATTATATTCTATTTAATAGAAATTCTATTGATGATGAATGTGTAGGAAATAATATTAGCATACAGGAAAATCAGTCTACTAATTTGGCAAAAGAACCAAATCAATCAGGTAATATTCCTGATGAATAATAAAGTATAATTGAAGAACACAATCTTCTTAAGGAGTGGAAATATCATAGAAATGATGCAAAGGAAGACATATTAGCTAGTCTATCTGAGAAGATGATGATAAGATCTCAACTTAGGAATCTTATTAGAAACATGGCTTTCATATCTTAAATCAAACCAAAAGATATGATTGAAGCATAAAATAATGAAGGCTGGATCAATGTAATGCAAGAAGAGTTAAGTCAGTTTGAAAGAAACAAAGTATGGACACTTGTTCCTAAGCTAAAGAATTACACAATCATTGGAACAAGATGGGTGTTTCAAACTAAGCTTAATAAGAAACACAATATGGTTTGAAATAAAGCAAGGTTAGTTACTCAAGGTTACAACCAAGAGGAAGATATCAATTTTGATGAGACTTTTGCTCTAGTTGCTAGACTTGAAATAATTTGAATTTTATATGCATGTGCATCCCATAAAAATCTCATGCTTATGAAATGGATATGATAAGTGTATTTTTGAATGGTTTTATAAATGAGGAAGTTTATGTAAAATAACCTCCTAGTTTTAAAGATTTTGGAAAACCAAATCATATTTTTAAACTAATAAACGCATTAAATTATCTTAAGCAAGCCCTTAGAGCTTAGTATGATAGACTTAACATATGTTTATTAGAAAATGGTTTTGTAAAAGGCAAAGTTGATACAACTTTATTTGTTAAACATCATAAGCATGACATTCTTATTGTTTAAATATATGTTAATGACATTATTTTTGGATTGACTAATAAGCTTATGTGTAAAGATTTTATAAGTTTGATGTAAAAGGAATTCAAAATGAGTATGATGAGAGAACTCATATTTTTCTTTGGATTATAAATCAAATAAAGTAAGGAAGGAATTTTCATTAATCAAGTAAGTACACAATGGAACTCCTATGAGTCCAACGGTGAAAATTGAAAAAGATGAGAAAGATAGAAGTATGGATATCAAGATGTATTGAGGAATGATCGGATCACTTCTTTATTTAACTGTAAGTAAATTCGATATTCATTTTAGTGTGTGTTTGTGTGTGAGATTTCAAGTTAATCCTAATGGGTCACATTGAATTGCTGTTAAAATGATCCTTTGGTATCTTAATGTTACTTAAGACATAGGCCTTTGGTATCCTAAAGATGCTTCACTTAATCTAGTTGGTGATAGTGATAAAGATTTTACAAGAAGTAGAGTTGATAAAAAAAAAAGCACTTCTGTAACATATCAATTTCTTGCTCATTATCTCATTTTATGGTTTAGCAAAAAGCAAACATTTGTGGTATTGTCAACAATAGAAGCTAAGTATATCTTAGCCACAAGTTGTGTGGCACAAGTTCTATAGATGAAACAACAATTAGAAGATTATGAATTGAAATATATGAATATTCCAATTTAGTATGACCATGTAAGTACAACCAACCTATCTAAAAATCTTGTGCAATACTCAAGGATAAAGCATATTGAGATTTGATATCACTTCATCAGGGATTACATTTAAAGAGGAGATTTTGAAGTCATTTTTTTGCCTACTGAGAAATAGCTTGCAGATATCTTAATAAAACCACTAAGTGAGGAAAATTTTATATCATTAAGAAGATAATTTGGTATGTGCATTTTTAATTCATAATTTGAATGTATACTATGTCTGAAGTATTATATTTCATGTTTTGATCATATATACATTTATGTATGATTTTAGCATTCTATTTTTTTTAGTTTTGCATATATGTACAAATATTTTTCACTTAAATTGTTTTCATATATATATATTAATAGTCTTTGATTTCCTAAAATTATGGATTTTTGAAATTTTGATATTTTACAAGATATTTATTGCTAGTTTTGGAAGATGCTTCTTTTTCCTTTTCATAGATGCACTTCCTATGATTTCCAAAACACATTATATTATCTCTTCTTCATTAAGCTTTCCCTCTTTCTTACATAAAAACCTAAATCCCTAAATCAAAAATTCCATCATCATGGTAAAGAAGAAAAAAATTGAACCATCACCTTCACCTTCAAAAGAAAAGAAAGCCAAAGTAGAGGAATCATGAATTCTTTTCTCTTCTTAAGAGATTATTCCATCAAACATCATTATTTGGGAAGACTTTTCTTACCAATTTTTAAGCATTGAGAGTTTATTCAAAAACCAACAATGGGTCTCTCTCTTTCGCTTTGATGTGTCTATAAATGAGAACTTGGTGAGAATATTTTATACGTCATTGAATGTCATTATAGAAAGTGAGTTTTATAGATTTTAGGTTAAAGAAAAAACCTTGACAATCATAACTCAAGATATTAGACAAATATTCAATATCCTTAATAAAGGTATAAAAATCAATCAAAGAAATTACTTGAAAGAGATTGAAGGATATGATGACCTAGAGGCAATGAATGTGATTTTAAGAAATCAAAACATTTCAACTAAAGAACAAATAAGTGGTAGTGCTCTTTAAGAGATTTTCTATATTTTACATAATTATTTCACATGTTTTATTGCCTAGGTTTAGTAGTTTCACATATGTAAGTGATTTGGAAGTTTAATGTTATTTAGCATATTACAAGGAATAAGCCATTAAATCTAAGTCATTTAATCTTGTCTTAGATGGGGAATGTTACCAAGTCAAGAGGATTACCATATGGAATGCTTTTAACTATTTTATTTTGGTATTTTAAGATTAGATTTAATGGGGAGATCTTCAACAATCTATCGAAAGGAGATATACTAAATCTTTAGTTTATTAGGAAATCAAAGAAGCAAGAAGAAGAAAAATAGTCCATTAATTTTCTCAAAGTTATTCAGATAGCTAAGCACATCTTGTAAAGCAGAATGTGCTTGGTGAAGGAGTATGAGCATCTGTCAAAGGTTTGTATTACCTTAAAGAAATTTCCTGAACCACTACTTAGTGCACTTAAGCACTGATTACCTTTTAATCATTATTCTATTAGCATTCCAGAACTACTAATGGAAACTATTATCGTATAGTTGAAATAATTATGTGTTATTAATATTCAAGCAACTAAAGCCATTAATAATGTTATGAAAGTGCTACGAGGACTACGTGTCTTACTAGATATTGTTTACAACAAACCTAAATATAAGGAAAAACCAATAGAAAATGAACCAATTACTTAAAAGGATTAAGAAGCTAAAGAAGAAGAATATATTATAACTAACACTATAGTTGATACTTTATCTAAATTGAAAGGAAAATAGCTAGCTAAAGAGATGAAAGAAGAAGAAGCTGAGGGAACATTGGGGAGGATGATACTCAAATTATCCTTAAGCCTTTCATAGCTTAACACGTTCGAAGGAGAAAGATTAGGTCTCATTCCATCATGAGGACTAAGGCCATCCCACCAGGAGCATTTAGTAGTTCTTCCAACCCATTTTCTCTTACTTAGCTTGCTATTTTTGGTTTTATTCTCTATTACTATAATTGATGATTTAGTACTATTTTAATATTTTTCTTTCCTTTTCATGTGATTTTGATGCAATTTTGGTTGCTTGATTAGGCATGCATATTATTATCATATAGGATATTGGTTATATGGTAATTTTAATTTGGCAATATTTCAAGAGGAGTTAAGCAGTAAATATATGATCATCTTAAGAGGAGCATCTCCTCTCCAACACACCACATGATATTTTCAAAAGTCATACCATTTTTTTTAAACAGGGAAGTTTTTCTAAAATCCCATGTTAATGTTTTCAAACTTATATTTTAAATGTTTTTAAAATTTATTTTTGATTGTTTTATCATCATCAAAAGGGGGAGAATGTTGACTTTTCAAATTTGATGATTGTCAAAATTGATATTTATTGAGTTTAATTTTGTATTTAATTAATTGAAATGGATTTTTACTTATTCAATTTTATTGATTATTCACCTATTCAGATAAAATATTTTCTATCTTTTTGATTGGTGATAAATCATGTTGATTTTGGTATTTCATATTATCATTATTTTTAATATGGATAATTAATTTACTTGATAAATATTTTGAAAGATCTTAATTAGATAATGTTTTGACTTTGTTATTTTTGCTAATTTTCCAAAAGATTTTATTGTGATTATTTCAAATTTTGGAAAGATAATTATATCCTTTAGAATACTGTCTAATCTTATTTGTTTCCAATTACTTTTATTACAGATTTAATATATTTTACTTTTGAAAAATAAAAATATATTAAGTCATTCACGGAGATGTAAATATAATAGATTAACGTGGAAACAACCACATCTTATGGAAGGATTCCAATGTATTTCATGGAGGATTTTAAGGAAGATTTTTGGAAGATTATTTTAGTAAGATTTTCTTAGAAATTTATCAAGAAATTTTTGACAATATTTATTTTATGGAGCTCAAATTAATATATTTCAAAATTAAAAATTTCCTCTTTTGACAAAATAATTTTTGGATAACATTTCCATGTTCTAAAATTGGTAAGTTTTCAAAATTAGTTTTGGTAATAAATCTTTCTATTACATAAATTAGCTTGTTGATTTAATGTAACAAAAAGCTATTTTTAGAATGATTTTTTATTAACTTACATATTTATACTTTATGTATTTTTGAAATATAATTGTCAGATTTTCAAGTATAAATAAATGATTTTTTGATGTTATAAAACACATAAGAGATTTTGGTTAAAAGGATTAAATCTATATACATCTAAAAGTATTTTTCTAAGAGCTTCATTTGAATATTTATTTTCAATCTTTTCAATAGGTTTGTAAAGGTTGTGAGGAATTTTATGCTTAAACCATTTTAATTATTGTAAAAGCTTTTTAAGTAAGCTTATTTGTGAAAACTTGAAGAGTTTAGAAATTAGCCTATGAGAGCTTGAGGTTGCCAAGTTAGCCTGCTAAAAATGTAAGTTAGCCTGCTAAAACTTGGAGGTTCCAAGTTAGCCTACTAAAAAATTTTGATTATAAAGGTTTCATGTTAGCTTGAAAATTTTATTGTAGTATTTTAGTGGAATCTCAAAATATTGGTTTTAAGAGAGTGGATGTAGTCATTTAGGCTGAATCACTATACATCATGTGTTCATTACTTTTTTCTTTTCTCCTTCTACTTTTAGCCTCATAATTTTTCAAATTGTTTTACTTTTAAAAGATAAAAATAATTTTGATTTAATCAATATAATATTTTCTAAAGGAAAGTTTATGAAAATCAATCAATTTATTTCTGTAATTTTGATTTGTTTTTGAAATAATTTTATTTTGATAAATAATTTACTAAAGTTTATTTTCATTCATTGGTTTCAAAAAAGGTTTACTAGTTTTGAAATAATTTGCTAAGATTGCTTAAAATTTTTTAATTTATCAATTCACCCCCTCTTGACCATTGCTTTTGGAACTAACATATAATAAAAACTATAGTTTTACATGAAAATGGTATAAATTTTACATGTAAAATCTCTTACAAGTTGAAATCTTAGATTATAAACATATCATGAAATGTATAGCAAGGAATGTAGTTTGTATGTATTTGTTTGAAATAAGCTTTCAAGATTTCAAATGGTTGACATCTTAAAAGAAAGTATATGATTTGTTAATTTTTAATAATAAGAACACTAATTAACATAGGTGAGTAGTAACCATGAAAATTTCTTCCATTATACCACAAGAATCTACATTATAAAAAGCACCAAATACACATAATAATTTAACATAATTTAATGCAACTTCTTAAAATAGCAGGTGATTCAACTTATATAAGATAAGAAAGACTTAGAAAAGAAAGGTTTTAATGATTAGATCAAAGAATAAGTGTTACATTTCTTACTTGTATTTTTGATAACCCTTTTTAGTTATCTTATATAGATCTTATAGTTCTTTAAAGCTTGGATTTATTAAGGAATAAAAAGAAAGAATAGTGAGAGATTTAATCTTAAGCTTTTGTGTGTAGTTTCATCTTCTTCATCACTTTAAAATTCTTGAACAACTTAAAGAGCAAAGAAAATGGTGTTTTAAGGAGGATAGTTCAACAAACAATGTTAAGATGGAGGAGCAGGGATTTTAACTTTTGGTCTAGGTTTAATCTATATTTTATTCCATTTAATATGTCATTTAACTCAAAATTCCTCTTGTTTATCCTTTTGATTAAGTGTACATTTATGTTATTTAAGTGTAATTAAGTTGATTAGTTATTTTATGGTAATATCATATGTGTAAAAGTATGTAAGAGTATTATTTAAATTTTGAATTTCATATTTAAAATTTAAATTTCTTTCATATTAATTGGTTTATATAGCTTTGTAATGAACTTAAAATTATATGAAATACTATATTCTTAATCTCCACGAGTAGATAACTATTATAAGTATAGTATTTAATGATTTACAAAGTATAAATTACATGATGAATTTTCAAGTTATATAATAAATTCACACCAATCTTGTCAAAACCTTAAAAACTTATTCTAAACCTCACTATGAGTAGGTTATTAGGCCTAACCTATAATGGTCACATACTAGACAATATCAAAGGTTTGCTTGGAGTGAGGATCAAACTTTCCAAGGTGCCCTTGAGGAATGAAATAGACTTTCAAGAGGTTATAGGCAAGGTCATCACTCATATGGTTTTGAGAAAATAGTTCAATTAACCCATAGTATAAGTGTTAATTAAACCTTTTAGAAATGAGTTCGAATGGTGAAAATCTATTTGTATGTAGTTTCTTATTCATTTTTACCATATTAGTTGATTAATTATTCTAAGCAAGTAATTTACATTCATAGGCATGAATAATCACACACACAAACATAGTAGCTTGGTAGAACAAGTAAAGAACAATAATGAAGAAAATAATATATAATAAAAAGGAATATGAGAATACAATCCAATGGGGAAATAAAATTATAATGAATGAATAAAATAGTTGTACTCTATTATAAAGTGGTCTTCAATTATAAATAAAAATCTAAACATTAAGTAATGTCCAAAACCCCCTCTTGGTTAACTCTAATTAGCATTGTTAATCAAACTATATAAGAAAAAATTATATGAGTGAAAAATATAACCATCTCAATTAATACAAAAATGATGATTTTAGGAACAATCCTAATTAATTTAAGCTAATTATAAGCTTAAATCATTAATGAAATAATTAAAATGTGTTTTGATTGAAAATGGATGAATTTTCACTATATAGGAAATGTGTGATAAACATTAATGAATGTGTGTTGGAAATTCATGAATAGTGATAACTTGCATTATACATTCATAACAAAGGCAACTTTGAAGTCATTTTTAGACATTTTTAGTGCTACAATAACATGAAGAGTATCTGTAATGGCTCTAGAATCAATAATGAATAATTATATCATAGCTTACACATTATTTAATAAACAAGGAAGTCCATACATGTCACTTTACCCCACCCACAAAAGCCAATGTAAGGTGCACATTAGTAATATGCAACACATGTTTAACTAATCTAAAGGAAATTTTGATCGTGTGAATGAAAGATTTGGTAAAATTTAATCATGGAATTAATCCCAAGAATTGTAGAATCCTTTAGATAGTCATCTATAATTAAATAGCTATTAGAATTAAGCATAATTATGATAAATTACTTTATTTTAGGAAAAATAATTAAAGTTTAAATTCTAAGGTTAAAATCCAAGGATTTTAATTACACTAAGATCAAAGTAGATCATTTGAATGATTTTGAGATTAAATGCCATTAAAAATACAAATTTTACATGAAATCAAGTGAAAAATGCAAAAATTAGTTCATACAGGGAGTAATATGCATCATATATTGTAAAAAAAGTTCAAAATATGTTGCATATTAGGTAATGTATGATGAAGATTGCATTCAAAATTATAATGTATAACACACATTATGAGATAATTTAGGAAATTTTTAAAATCAAACTTAAAATTGGCATGTTAGACCTTCGAGGTCCTTAAGCTTGGTTTTGATGCTAACAAACCATGATTATACTATTAATTAATTATTTTAATTGTTATTTATGAAAATTAGTTTTTTTGTTAATTTTAAGATAAAATGTAATAGTATGATTGTAGCATTTATGGTACCCATGAACCATACATTTTTGTATTATTTAGAATGTTTTTAGGTTGGATAAAATGTAGAGGTACGACTGTACCAATAGGCCATTTATCTTTAATGATAAAATTGAAAATATGCTTAAATACTAAAAGCTCAAATTTGATAGAGAAGGTATTGATTATGACCATAATACCCCCTCTTCATTGAAAGACCCTATATTTCTCAAAACTACTCTTATAAAAGAGGTTGCCAACATTTGGAGTAATGCATGGCTAAGGGAGAGTATGAATTGCAAAGTTTGCAATTTTTTAAGGGTAGTTATTTTTGGTTAAAAAGCCATTTAAGATATTTTAACATTAAAAAGGGTAAATCATTGGACCTTAGAGGTCTTTAACCTTAGTTTTGATATTAACATACTATGTTTGTATTGTTAATCAATTATTTTAATTATTATTTTTGGTTGATTTTTTTAATATAATGTAATGGCATGATCATACCATTTATGGTACCGCTATACCATGCTTTTTATATTATTTAGACTTTTTTGGGTTAGATAAAATGCAGACATACAGTCATACCACCAAGTTGTACAACTAAATGACCTTCTATTACTTAACTAGTTTGGGCTTGTAAGCGAGTGTATATAATCTACAAATAGCTTTTGCAATCTTTTGAAATGTTATGTAATTAGTAGTTTTACATTAAATGCATTTGCAATAAACTTTTGAGCTTAAAGAGAGCATTTATACTTACATCTTTATAATTACAAGTAAGTAATCTCTTCCTCTAAGCTTATGACTTAAAAAAATCTCTCTTTATTTGCTCGATTATTATATTGCTCCCTTATTTCTTGATTTTGTAATGTGTTAATTATAGCATTTAGTGAGAGCTTATGTATTAGGTAAAATTAATGTATTTGAGAATGCTTTTCTTATGAGGATTGATTATAAGGGTTTGTGTGTGATCCTTGATAACATATTATAAGGATTTTACTGTGAACCTTAAGCAAATTCTTGAGTTTGGTTCTTCGATCAAAGAACCTCTTAGTTGTAATTATAGAATTAATTAATGAAAACTTAAGTGGGTTGTTTAAGTAGGTGGATGTAGGCATTTACTGGTCAAACCACTATAAAATTTCTTATATTCTTCTTTTTGAATCTTTCATTCGATTTCTTAATTACATTAGTGTTGTTACCATATTACTTGGGGATTTTAGGCATAAAATGTTACGTTCTTGAAATTTCTTAATTCTAAACATTTCTAAAATTTAACAAAATTTGAAAGAATCTTAATAGTATTTTACTATTTTATTAAGTTATGTGTTACTTCTTATAGTTTAAAACTTATTTATTCTTCATTATAAATGTTAAAGGTAAAAATGAGTATTATCGCTTATCAATGATAACATAACACTTATAAGTTATGCTTTCATGCATTTTACTTTCAAACTTAGAAATTTTTTTCAATAATTCATGCATTATCCGTTTTCCTATACCTTACATTCATTTGATAGCATGCTTAGTATAATTCATGCATTTAGCTATATACTTTGCATATTTGAGTATTGATTTAGTCTTAGGCTTTTAACCATGTGTTATTATCTTCCTTAGTTTATAATTTATTGAATTTTAGTTTTATAGTCAATGTCTTATAGGTTTAGGAAGTCAATTTATGCATAATTCCCTTTGTTTTAGGTAGCATGAGTCATGTTAGAGCCAACATAACTTATGTTGGCTTCGTTTAGATGGGAAATTGAAGTATATAAGCAGCATAACTCATGTTGGAGGCAATATGACTTATGTTGACCTTATTTTTGCATGCATTTATCAATTTTTGATGGACATGAGTCGTGTCCTAGCCAACACGACTCATGTGAAAATACCTTCATTCCCTCACATGAGTTAAATACGACTTGTGTTTAGCTTAACATGACTCATATTGAGTGTTTATATCATGATTTCCCATTTATTTTCACCTTTAATCTAATATATTTAATCAAATATTGAAGGATCATGATGCACTAAATGAAAAATAACTATTTTTGGATGGTTTCCTGGGGATATATGAAAGGAATTTAGGGTTTCATGCATTTATCAACTCATATCATACAATGGTTAGGGTTTTTATTTAGACAAACATAAAACTAGTATTTAAGGATTTATTTTATTCTTATCTTCTTGAATCTTCTCTATTTTAGTTCTTCTTCAAGGAATTAAGTAGAATTGCAACTGGAAGGGAAGTTGAAGAAGAAGTTAAAGAATGATAGCCATAAAGATTATTATGAGATTGAAGTTGTTTTATTTCATTAATTTTTAATACAATTATAACATTTATGATTGTATTGATTTTTATTATTATGTTACTTTACATTTTTATTTATTTCATTACAACTTAGTTCATTTGGATCATGGGGTTGATTTCATGTTTTGAACAAAAATATCATTTCTATTAGCAATCCAACTTTTATTTCTTCATGCTCTTGTGTTGGATTTATTGTTTAAAATGGTTACTTGTTGAAAAGGGCCCCTTTAACTTATGAACATTAATTGGTTAGTTAATAGCTTTGAAAGAAGAGTTAATTTAACTGAATGAATATAAGAACATCGATACATTAACTACATAAACGTATAGTTGATTTAATTGGAGGCTTAAGTGTAGTAAACAAGCTTAATTACTAAAAGTAACCTAGTAATCACAAAAGCAGATATTAGCTTGTTTATAATTGGTAATTACTCTTTTGAAAGAAGTATTTTTGCATTTAAATAGTGGCTTGATGAATTATGAACTCAACTAAAAATGGACTAAGATATACTTGTTTGAACATGATTCTATCTCTGCGTTGATTGTATATTATATACATTAAGCATAGTGATTTATATACTTGTTAACTTAGGTAGATAATAATGATTGATTATTGATTGAATTGCTTAAATAATTAAAGAAATTAATAACTAGTACTTAGCTACCTTTGGTTCTAGAGAACGATACCCTTAAGCTATACTCGTGATTTGTACTCTTGTGGTGGTATGAGTTCAAAATAAGGAACTATAAATTTAAAATTTGTTGAATTTACTTATTAAGTTAATATTATGATTAGAATTTTTAACTAAAATTGATTAGAATTTTTAATAAAAATCACTTAAAAATGTAGCACCTAGAAATTGTTTAAGATTTCCATGGAATTTGAAAATATTAAATAAGATTTTGATTCTGAAAAAATTATTTATAAATATAAATCAAATTTTATCTTTTTACAATGAAAGAACATGAAAAAACATATGTTAGCCATTGTTGTGGCTTAATTTTGAGCAATAATTAAATTAAAAATTTAACATATAGGAAGCTAAATTTACTTTGGGAATATGATTAAATTTATCAAATTTCAGAAACAAAATTAGGATTGAGCATAGGAATGGGTGGGGGAAATGTGATTTTTACATACTTGTCAAAAAAGGAAAATTTTTTTGTAAAAATGTCATATTTTAAAAAATTTCACAAATCTAGTAATAAAATTTATTACAAAAATAACTTAAAATCATATAATAAATTATTACAAAAATAGCTTAAAAATCATATACAGAGAATAATCAAATTTCATTTAATTTCTCATTATAAGAACCTCCTATAATTTCTCACAATAAACACCTTTAAACTTAAAACACCCCTTTTTCTCTTTTCTTTTATTTTTCTTTTAAACCATACATATGAACTGCTTTTAAATATGAGCTTTATTGCTATATGTATTCTTTAAAAAGCTTCAAATATTTAAAAAGAAAAATCAAAGCATAACGTATAATTGATATAAAATTTGAAAAAGATAACAAAACACCAGCAAAAAGATGGAATATGTTCCAAGTATAGTGCAATATAATTGCAAAAAAGTGTGAAAAAAACTATTATAGTAAATATACAAGTCAAGAAATTTAATGTCTTAATCTTTCAACGTCAACATTTTATAGCAGATAGTCTAAAATTATATCATTCTTTAAAAATTTAAATTAATTATCAATTGAAAGATGAATTTATACATGAATTTGATGTTATACTTAAAGATAAAAAGGAAAGGATTTGATTTTATAAAATATTAATTATGTACTACTTACATATCAATTTGAAATATAGCAAACTCAGTTTTGCTGCAACAACATATTACACCAAAAATATCCCTTAAGTAAACTAGAATGCAATATTAACAAAGATGAGTATACACATGGATATAATGTTTTACTTGTAGATAAAAAGGAAAGAAGTTGATTTCATAAAGTACTCATTATAGACATAGAAAATACAAGTAGCAAGTCAAATTTATACACAATAAGCTCAAGTTTACTACCACAATAAATTAAACCTAAATGCAATATTAATAAATATGAATATACACATGAATTTAATATTATACATGGTAATAAAAAAGGAAAGAAATTGATGTAACAAAGTATTTGTTATTTATTACTTACATATTAATTAGAAATATAGAAAATGCAAGCAATAACTCTAATTTGAACACATTAAACTTAAGTTTTATTATACTAGCAAATTAAACTAAAAATATCCCTTAAGTAAACTTGAATACAATATTGATACATATGAAGATTTTGCAACATTTTTAATGGAATAAAAATATCAAAATGTTTAAAGAATGTGAAAGAGTTACAAATAAAAATTAAGTAGGCTATACTTTGTATGAGTCAAGAAAATTTAAAATTAATAGTAAAATAATGACAAAATTATGTTTACTAAATATTTAAAAAGTATATAAATAAAAATTTACATTGAATCGGTAAACCAACCATTTATTTATTAAAAACTTATTATTAATTATTTTTATGTAAAACACATTTGTTACAAATTTCCTAATTATTAAATAATAATAGTTTAGTAATAGTTGAATATAGGCTTCATATGAACTTGAACAAAGTTTAGAAAAGGTTTAACATAATACCCTGTTGATTTCACTTTCCTCTACGTACAAATCAATTAGTACAATATACTAAAAATTTGAGATAGGTTTTTATAAGGGTTTATTGTTATAAATTACTTTGTAAATTACATTTTCATCATAAAAAAATTCAAAAGCATTTATTAGAAGTTTTATATGAGTTTATAGTTGCAACTCTCAATAAACTACACTTTATATTAATAAAGTATAAGAATATGTAAAAAAATTATCTTTGTAATAACATTTTTTTTGAAAAAATTATAAACTAATATTAGATTTAATAAAAGAAACTATAAATAAATTAAAAATTAGTATAAAGTAAACATACATCATGCATGCCAGACATATAATAAGCATCATATTGGTTTAATATAAGTTTATGAAAGATTTATTAAATATTCACAAAAGATTCATTAAATATTTATGGAAATCATAAAATCATAATAAAGAAAAAGAACAACAAGTCCTATGATTTTTTATAATAGTTACTACAATATAGAATTTACTTAAAAATAAAATACGCATAATATAAAAATCAAGAATTTAGTGAAAAGATAAAGGTTTTTCATTGTATAAAATGTGTTTTTTATGAATTCAGATAAAATATCATGACTAAATTTGAAAAATTAGAAGAAAAAAACTAAAAAAATAAATTATAGATTGTTTCTTTGTAAATAGATTTAAAGAATATAAAAATTAATCATTTATCTTTTGTTCCTTTTATTTCTTTCTTTTCTTGAAATCTAAAACAATAGTATGATTTTTCATCATTACGTATGAAATACGTTTACCCAGCAAACAAAAAAAATCATGAGTATATCTAAAACAAATTAGAAAAGATAAAACTATAAAAAGTCAGCGAAGTTAATTGAAGATAATCAATTAAATGAAAAAACAGTGAAAAGAGTAAAAGAGATCAAGATCTTAAAGCTGAAAAAAGTAGAAAATTGAAAAAGAAAGATGAACAATGACAATAACAATAAAGAAATAAATGACAAGAATAACATAGAAGAAGAAGAGAAGAATTCAAAGAGAAAAAGGAAGTGCAGAAGAAAACAAATAAAATAAACAAAAAAATGATATATATGCAACAAAATTATTAAAAATTAAAAGAGAAAAAATGTGTTATTAATTTTAACAAAAAAAAAAAGGGTGTTATGCCAAACTAGAATTGAATTGGATGTGGTTTGAGCTTATGCTACACTGGACTATAAATGAAGTGTACATAAGCTTGACTTGTTCTTCTTCTCTTATCTTTTTGCAAACCAGCCCCTTCACCCCTTTCTGCCCACAGTAGAACAATCGAACTCCCTCCGACCACCATCGTTAGCTAAGGCTTCGACCTCCTAGCCTTAAAAAATTAGTTTAATTTCCTAAGGATTTTTTTTTTTTAAAAAGAAACTATCGGGACATGATGTATTTTACTATTTATTTCTATACTACAAATGTTTAAGTGAAATTTAGACGTGACTTTTAGGTAATGTTTAATTCAAACAAATTGCATGTGTCTTGATGCATGTTATGTTGCAATATAAAGATCATAAACATATATTATTTTATTGATGCAAGTACTTTATTTTAATCGTCTCAAATATTTAATAGTATTCTTATACATTTTTTTTTTATAATAGATCGCATTCTACTTTAATGGATGCTTAACGATTTGTTTAAATTATAAGCAAATTAGTGTGAATTAATAAAAGGTGTAGCAAAGGATTATTTCAGGTTCATCATAAATTTTATATTAGTTTAATTAAAAGTTAAGAAACTATCATAATAGAAAATATAATTTATAATCATAAAATATATATTATTATATTATGATATTATGATTGTATAATATTATTGTTATTATTATTTTATCATGGTACAAATTATTTTTAAAGATAAATGGATTATTAATTTTATTAAATAAAGTTGTAAAAAGAGTATAAAAAACATGAAGTTAGAATAAAAATGCTAAAAATGAAAAGAAAAATATTCAAAATGAAAAACTTATCCGCTATACTTGAAAAAAGTAAAATGAAAGCTATTTCTATAATCATCTCATATTGATTTTGAGGTAGGTATATTTAATTAAACAAAATTTATTTTTATTAATTGAGAGTGATTTAGATCAAAGACTCATGATTCAATCTACTTTGCTGTCCATACGCATGCTGAGAGACAAGCTTGGTACCAAAAGGTTTAAAAGGTCACGCATGCTGAGAGACAAGCTAAATGCACAAATTAATGCGGTAGGCAAATGGGGTATAAGCGTATGAGAATCGCACGTGAAAAGTGTATTGAAAGAGTTAAAAAATATTAAAGAAAATAGGATGACAGCATCACCCACTACCTAACATAACCTTACGCGTCACGCTCACTCTCTTTCGGTATATATACGAAAATTTGAATGACTTTTTGACACCAACCCTCCCATCAGGTTCCTTGCCGACTTCAACTCTACCACATACTTCTCTCCATCGGAATTAGGATTTTCTACCGCAGAAAATGTCTGAGCTATGATTTGCTTTTCTTTGTTTTAAAAAATATATACAAAATTTAAAAGCCTCTTGTTTTAATAATTTTTGCTATCTTATTTCTTATTTTAAAATATTTTATATCAACATTTTGATTTATTTAAGATATATATTGATAATGATGTGATTTGCACTACATGATGTATTTATACTATAAATAATTATTCATGAGACATGGTATATGATATGCGTATTTTATGATTGTAATATTAGTTTATACTAAAATTTTAATTTATAATTATTTATTTTATAAAATACATCCTTACAACTACATGGGTTGCAATGTAGTATAAATAATATTAATACCATAAGAATTTATGTATTGATTATTAACTTTAATTGATTATATATTAATTAAAAAACTTAATTTTAAAATTAAGAAATTAAAGTATGTAAAACTACTTAATATATGAAATAAAATTAACAATTAAAGTAAATTGAGATTTCTCTAGTAATTTTTTATTTATTAAGATTGAATATTCAAATAATATTTCAATAATTTAATTGATGACAACTATTATTCAATAAAATGATTATTATATGATAGTGGATGATAAAAAATATTAACTAGTATTTTTTATGGTTCAATTACCCTATTAGAATTAATTAACTACCTATTTTTATGATAATTAATTAATTTGAATGCATTAATTACTTTTATCTAAAATTGATCCTCATGAGTTAAATTCTTATTCCTATATAATTTACATCCATGCTTATATCATACTATCTAATAATTAGCTCACCTTTTAATATAATTAATCATTTGAGACATGTTATTAAGTAAACTTAAACCCTAATCATACTCATTAAGCATCAAGATACAAATCCATAATAAATATTAATAATATATGTAAAATCATCATCATTCAATAAAGATTGAAACTGTTCAATCAAATATTTAATGATTAATATATTCTTACTCATAATTTATAAATACAAATGATTTACACGTATTAACAAAAATAAAATTACAATCAAGATTAAGAGAGAGAAAATAGCCATATAACCTATATAGAATTGATTCTTCCTTCCCCTTTGATTATTGATCTTCAATCTTCAAAATTTGTCAATCTTCAAAATCCTTGAAGCTTCATGGTATCATGCGAAGAAAAAGAAAATTGCTAGGAAAAATCTCTGGTAAAATCCTAAATTAAGTCTAAAATAACAAAAGAAGAAAGATCAAAATAAACAGGAAATAGTGAATAAGGAATGATTTTATTGAATGAATGATTAGATGTATCTTAAACTTAAGAAAAATTAAGTTTTATAAATATGCAAAAACCTAAATTCAAATATTTAATTATGACCCTTGATTTATAGATCCAATAACCTTATTTTACCTTAAAAATTCATGCAAAAACTATATAGAAGGCTCCCATGAATCATGCAAATGGTTATAAGACTTATGTAACTTATTGGAAAGTGAGATTTTATGAAAGAATGGCTACACAACTCATGTAGCATGCTGAAAATTTTTTAGTATACTTGTTTTCATCATATCTCATGCTATAGAACTCCAATTTGCATAGTTTTGACACGTTAGAAAGCTTAGAGAGTCTATACAACATACATGAGTTCCTAAGAGCTAAATATTTCATTTAATATGTTCAAAATGCTAGTACATTTCATTAGTTTTTTTTGAATGATAAATCCATTAACTAAAAAGAGGGTACATCTCTTTTAAGCAATAAATCAAACTGGTCTGGTGTACAAATAACCCAACCAGGAATAAAGGTAATAACATAATTCTTACTAATCCAATCAGCAACCATGTTAGTTTTGCTAACTACAAAGCTAAACTCATGCCCACTAATACCTCTAGTAAAATAGAGAATATCCTTAATAACTATACATATAGCTCAAGGAATAATCTTATTGTGGTGTTTGCAACTTGAAATAACCACAAAGGAGTTATATTCAAAAATCACATTCTTCATAGAAATTTGGTTTGTATATTTGATTACATCCCTTAAAGCTATAGCTTTTGCAGTTAATACAATGGAGCATGAAACCATAGAAGTAGTAGCATGAATAACCTACCCTACATTATCCCTAACCACTATAACAGTAATGCGAGTAGCCTTATCCTTTTTGAAGGAAGCATCAACATTCATCTTCATATTGCTCAACCTAGGAGGTCTCCACTTTGCATTGATATGAAAAGAAATTCTATCCGCATCCAAGCTCCTTTGCAACCCCTTATTATGTTCCTTAGTTTCAACTGTTAGAGCTTCCGCCTTAAAAATAATATCTGCTGGCATAAGGGTAGCTGATATAAAAACATATGCATTATATGCCTTCCATATAAACCAACACTAATAGGCTATAAGCATAACCATGTCCTCACACCCTGTCACATCCTTGTTTTTGGCACACACTGTTAGTATATACGTATGATGTGCTATGATTTATACATGTTGAATTTGGATGATGATGTAAATTTAAATATTTGAATTATGAATTTATATGAATTATGCATGCTATGATAAATAAATGATATGCCTTATGATATATGATTTTATGGAGAAATGATGAGAATTTTACGACACCACTGAAAAATGATCGATCGTACTATACGATACGATAATAATTAAACGTATCATCGAAAGGATGATTTAACGACTTGAAGTCGATAATAATTTAAGAGATATGATGTTGATAATATTCGATGAGAATAAATATCGAGTACGCTTAAAATAATTAAGCGTCATTAATCAAGATAAGTAATGGGTCGTATAATTAATCGATCGTATAAAATCAGATACATAAATTATTCCATACGTATATGAAGTATACATATAAATATTCAAGAATTAATATGAAGTCTAAATATATTAATTGAGAACATAATTTCATGATATCGTATAAATTCATACGAGTACACATTATTTATACGAATAGAATATATATGTATATACGAGTGTATATACAATATGAAATAAATAAATGCATATGAATGCATAATTGAATTATGAATTATTAAATTAATAATTATGTATAATTACTGAAATTATAATAAATACATACGTATAAATTGTATACGTATAATACGAATGAAAATACCATTTGGTATTTATAGGAAATACTTAATTAGTATAATTTATGGATAATTAAGATATTATTATTATATTTGGAGTGGATTGATGATGTAGGATATTGAGGGATAAAATTAAATGAAAAAGGAAATGAATTA
>CANYBF010366904.1:0-16254 GCA_948192965.1 Dalechampia spathulata
AGGTGTGGCAGCATCAATAATGACAGGAGGAAGGATAACACACTCTAAATTCAACATTCCACTCAATCCAACAGAAATAACATTATGTGGTATATCAAAGCAGAATGGCTTAGCAATGTTGTTACGTAAAGCCAACATGTATTAAGCATTATTGGCTAATCTAAGATCAAAAGGAAATATAGCTCTAGCAATAGCAACTTCAGGTGTGGCAGCATCAATAATGACAGGAGGAAGGATAACACACTCTAAATTCAACATTCCACTCAATCCAACAGAAATAACATTATGTGGTATATCAAAGCAGAATGGCTTAGCAATGTTGTTACGTAAAGCCAACATGATCATATAGGATGAAGCACTAATGACCAAGAAATATATGGTGGAGACAGTTGATATAACGCTTAGAGATATAATGAACAATAATGATCCATTTGATGGAAAAGTGATGGTATTTGGAGGTGACTTTAGACAGGTATTGCCAGTGGTCCCTAAAGGAACAAGGCAAGAAGTACTTAATGCAAGTATGATAACATCATATCTTTGGAATAAAATGGAAGTGCTCAAATTGATAAATAACATGCGAGCTAGATCAACGTAACCTTTAATGATTTCTTACAAAGAGTGGGGGATGGGGAAGAGCCTGCAACTCATGATGGAAATATAATCATATAAGATGAAATGATGGTACAAGATGATGGAATAGATTCATGCGAGAAGACATTGATACAAAATGTGTTTCCTGATTTTATTAAGAACTTGATATCATCAGAATACATGACAAACCATGCAATATTGGCAATGAAGAATGAATATATGGATAAATTGAATCAAATGATGATAGGTATATTTATGGGAGAGACTCAAGTGTACTTTAGCTATGATTATACAATTGATGATATCAACACCAATTATTAAGAAGAATTTCTAAATAGCTTACAACCAAATAGAATTCTACCATATAGACTATGGTTGAAAGTTAATTGCAGAATAATACTTTTAAGAAATTTGGATGCAGTGAATGGATTATGCAATGGAACTCGAATGGTATATAGAAGATTTGAAAAACAATCATACATGCTGAAATAATAGTTGGGCAACATACTAATAGACAAGTGCTACTACCAAAAATACCATTGAATCCACCAGAAAGTGAAGGATATCCGTTTCAATTCAAAATGAAGTAATTTTCAATACGATTATGTTTTACAATGACTATAAATAAGACACAGAGATAAATAATACAAAATGTATGAGTATACTTGCTAGAAGATGTTTCTTGTATAGACAACTATATGTTGCATTATTAAGAGGAATTTCAAGTTAAATATATATTAATCAAAAAGATAATTTAAAAAGAAGAAACCAACATATACAAAAAATGTAATCTACAAAAAAGTCTTGCTATCAAATAAATAAATAAATATTTATTCTCATTTTTTTTGTAAATGAACAGATAAAAATATTATAAAAATATTATTTTAAATAAATACATAATATTTAAATGTCAAATATTAATTTAAAATTATAGAAAATATTATAATGATAAAAAATTTAAAAAAATAAAATATAAAATTATTACAAAATAATGAGTAAAAAAAATCATACTAATATGTATATCACGTTATGAAACTGTAAAAGCATAAAATAAAAATTTATATGTTTTTATAATTATCCCATGCAATTAAAAGAAAATAAAAAGGCTGAAAGTCTATCCTCTTAAATGAATTAAACCGGCGAAATTGAAAAGTATAGTTAAAATGACATGGCATGGATGGCATGATCAACTTGGGTGCATATATATAAAGAAAGCTCTCTTCCAGCCACTCGCTTTATGTAGTTTTCTCAAAATGGACCAGATGAATGGAGAAAGCTACAAGAATCAGAGCAGCAGTCTGGTTTTTGCTGTTAATGGAAACAGATATGAAATCTCATCCGTCGATCCTTCCGCCACTTTGCTTGAGTTCTTGCGCAACCAAACCCCTTTCAAGAGTGCCAAGCTTGGCTGTGGCGAAGGTACTTCCTCTCTGCGAAGAAAACCTGAATTATCAAGATTTCTTTTAATTATTTTCTCAACTTAAATTTCTGAAGGATTTATAGCCAAAGCTTTTCTTTTCTTTTCTTGACAACATCAATAATTATCGTTACTTTTCTGCTAAGGAATTTCCTTTTTTTGTTTTTTCTCCCCCTGTTCATTTGCTTCGGTGATTAAGTTTTGGTTAGCTTCAACTTCATTTTTGAATTAAGTTTAAGTATTTTCAAGTGTAATAGAGCTTGAAAAGGTTTAAAAAATATATTATTAAATAAATTATTTTATTTTATTTTTAAAAGATAAAAAGCTTATAAATAAAACTATGATATATTATAAAATTAATAATTAAATTTAAATATATATTTTTATACTTATATAATTACATATTATTATTATTATTATTAATTAAATTAATAAATTAGTTCATAAATTAAAATAAATCAAATATTATATAATTTGAATTTAAATTATTTATAAAAAAATTTTATTAAAAAAATTTTATCAAATCAAATTTGGAGTAATTTGTAAATAATTCAATTGATATATAGCCAATTGAACTCAAAATATTTGATTACATTATTGAATAAAATCTTTTTATATTCCTTTCTAAATAAATGCACATATTAATATGGTTTGATTGATTAAGAGAAAACTAATAATTGTCAGTTTAATATACGCAACCTGGATAAAAAATAAATAAAAAAAATCATTTCTCACCATCTCGATTAATGTAATATTATTTATACGCAGGAAAAAAAATAAACTGCACTCAATATAATATTAGAAAACAATATGACAATATTATATTTCCAATCTAAACAATAATTTTTATGAAATGGATTTGAATCTTATTCCAAATTCAAAATTTATTAAATTAATGAAGAATAATATTATTTTAAATTTTATTTGTGTTGATAATGATGATATGTATCAGTTAGAAAATGAAGGGTAATAATAATAATATTTTATTATATGTATTTCATATAATATTAATTAATTAATTAATTAATTCAATTTTCTAATTTTAATATAAATTGACAAGATTTTTTTAAATAATGATTTTTTTTGTCTATATATATGTATATATTGCATCGAGTGCTGGTGCTTTTATTGAATTAGACATTGAAGGCTTTTTAAACCATAAACCCATACATTGGTTGGGGGAAGGGTTTTAGTCTCCTCTTGAAGTCTCGAGTTAAAGGAGGGGGCTCCCACGCTTTGATATAGAAAACTATATATAAGCTCAAACCTCATTACAACATAACAATAATTTCAACGATAGTTCAAGGATTACAAATATTTTTAAAAAATAAGTAAACTAATGTATAACTAAGTAATAGCATGGATGTTCAATAAAATAAAATAAAATAAATCATGATAATTCAAAGAATTAGAAATGAATTTTTCATAATATACTTTTTTGTATATCATTCTTTTTTATCAAATAAAATTCATGCTAATTTCTTACATAAGTTCAAATATATATATATATATATATATATTATCCAATTTTTAATTTTGAAAAATATCTTTATTTTTTTATATTTGCATGTCAATATATATAAAGTTGAATATTGAAATTCTCATTTAACATATTTTCATGTTTCAATTAGTAGCTTTTAGAGGTGAAATGTCCTGCAACCTGTAAGCTATGTGCGTAGAGTTTTTGGTTTGGCTGCATCATTTCCTTATCATTTTGATGCCTTCCTCAAACTTTCTGGGGGCCAAGAAAGGATGTGACCATTGGCTTGTAACAAAAGCGGATTATTTCAAGTTAGTTGAAGCTTTTGAATTTTAGAATGCCTTCTGAATTCGAATGGTGATTTATGATTTCAGGTGGTTGTGGTGCGTGTACGGTTCTGCTCTCCAAGTATGATCCTGTGCTTGACAAGTTTGAGGATGTTACTATAAGCTCATGTCTTACACTGCTCTGCAGTGTAAATGGATGTTCAATCACAACAGCTGAAGGAATTGGCAATAGCAAAGATGGGTTCCATCCAATTCAGAAAAGGTTCGCAGGATTTCATGCCTCTCAATGCGGCTTTTGCACTCCTGGAATGTGCATGTCCCTCTTCGGAGCACTCGTTAATGCTGAAAAAACTGCCAGACCAGAGCCTCCTTCAGGATTTTCCAAGCTGACAGCAGTTGAAGCTGAAAAAGCTATTGCAGGAAATCTTTGTCGTTGCACAGGATATCGACCTATTGCTGATGCATGCAAAAGTTTTGCAGCAGATGTTGATATAGAGGATCTGGGATTTAATTCATTTTGGAACAAGGGAGAGAAGCAGGAAGCAGAAACAAGTAGGTTACCGTTGTATGATCGTAATCACAAGATCTGCACTTACCCTGAATTTTTGAAAACTGAACCGAAATCTTCCATGCTTTTGGGTTCTGGAAAGAGATATTCATGGCGGCAACCTTCTACTTTTCAGGAGCTTGAGAGATTATTAAATAGCACACATTCGGACAACGATATGCGGATGAAACTAGTGGTTGGAAATACCAGCGCGGGTTACTATAAGGAACCAGAAAAGTATGACTTATACATTGATATCAGGCATATTCCTGAACTTTTGATGATTAAGAGGGATCATAGAGGAATTGAAATCGGAGCAGCTCTAACTATTTCGAAAGTTATTGAAGCTCTGATGGAAGAAAATAACGATGAAGTTATATCTAAAAGTAACTTGGTGTTCAGAAAAATTGCTGCTCATATGGAGAAAATCGCTTCCAAATTTGTGCGGAATACAGGCAGTATTGGGGGAAATTTGGTGATGGCACAAAGGAAAGACTTTCCTTCAGATGTTGCAACAATACTACTTGCTGCTGGCTCATTTGTTAATATAGTTTCAGGTGGAAAGCATGAACAGATTACGCTGGAGGAGTTTATGGCAAGACCTCCCTTGGATTCGCGAAGCGTACTCTTGAATCTGAAAATCCCAAGTTATGAATCAAATAAGGACATGCCTTCTATCTTTGATACTAAGCTATTATTCGAAACCTACCGAGCTGCACCGCGGCCCCTTGGAAATGCTTTGCCTTATATGAATGCTGCTTTCCATGCCGAAATTATCAGATCTAAATCATCTGGTGAAGTTGTGTTAAGTGCCTGTCGTTTGGTTTTTGGTGCTTTCGGAACCAAACATGCAATTAGAGCTAGAAAAGTTGAAGAATTTTTAACTGGAAAATATTTAACCATGGCTGTTCTATATGAAACTATAAAGTTGGTTAAAGCTACCGTGGTACCTGAAGATGGCACACAAAATCCTGCATATAGATCAAGCTTAGCTGTTGGGTTTCTTTTCGACTTTCTATATTCTTTAATAACTACCAGTTCTAACGGTTGGCTAGATGGATGCAACGGCATTTCACTGCTTGAGGGTGTTGAACTTGAAGACAAATATGACAGAAGCGATCATTTTCGATTACCCACTTTGCTGTCATCATCCAAGCAGGTGATCCAACTAAATAAAGAGTATCATCCTGTCGGCCAGCCAATTATGAAATCTGGAGCTTCTCTTCAGGCTTCTGGTTAGTATTATCTTATTCATGGTTCAGTATATGATGTAAATTGAGACTATCATGAGTTTCTTCTCTCATATATGTTGCATGTACGTTGTTTGTTGTCTTGTTTTGCTAATTTCTCGAAGCATTAACTGTCTTTGAAAGTATCTATCCTTGACTTTCCCTTATCGTTCAGCCTAAAGTAGCATTTAACAATATGATTTCAAGCATACCTCTGTATTGGCTTGCAATTGAGGACTCTAACTTTATGAAAGGTTGAAGATGTAAGGGAAAGAGCTTTTATGTAATGGGAAAATGGGTAGAGAGGAAAATTGGTAGAACATGATCCGAAAGAATGAATTTCATTGACTAGCTTAAGGAATACAATGAAATTCATTCTTTTGGATCATGTTCTACCCATTTTTCTTTCTACCCATTTTCCCATTACATAAAAGCTCTCTCCCTTACAGAAGGTTGTCCTTCAGAAGTAAACTGGACGGTTTCCAAGTAGTGCAATTCTCTTACAGGGAATGCTGGACATATCTCTTCTTTGATTCATGAAATAAGTTTGGTTGAATCTGCCATAAAAAAAATATGATCCTTCTGTTTGTGACTTGTGGCAATTGCCAATAAGCAAACAACTTCTCATTTTATATTTATGCAGGTGAGGCCGTTTATGTGGATGATATTCCCTCCCCGAGAAATTGTCTACATGGTGCATTCATTTGTAGCACAAAGCCTCTTGCAAGGGTAAAGGGCATAGAATTCAGCTCTGAATCACTCCCAGATGGAGTCTTTGACGTCGTTTCTTTCAAAGACATTCCCACAGGTGGGGCAAATGTTGGTGCTATATTTGCATTTGGTCCTGAACCTTTATTTGCTGAGGAGCTTACTCAGTACGCTGGAGAGCCTCTTGCTTTTGTGGTAACTTTTTCTATTGCCAATCTTTAGCAGCATCCACTTCATTGCCATTACTTACAGGAACTTGCAGTTTATTAATGGCATTTTTTTTGTCTATCAAACGATTTGTTTAGCTTGCAGATACGCAGAAACATGCCAATTTAGCATCGAAACTTGCAGTGGTTGATTATGACGTAACAAAACTAGACCCTCCCATTTTAACCGTTGAAGAGGCAGTAAAATGTTCCAGCTTTTTCGAGGTGCCGTCTATCTTGGAGCCAAAACCGGTTGGTGACATAACCAAGGGAATGGCCAAAGCTGATCACAAGATTCTCTCTGCTGAGGTATTTCTGATACTTCTTTTTAAGCCTGACAATGCTGGGTTATTTTCTTTCTAATTTTATGCTTACTGCCACCAACCTTAAGACGAACTATGATTTGCAGATAAGATTGGGGTCGCAATATTACTTCTACATGGAGACTCAGACTGCGTTGGCCGTGCCTGATGAAGACAACTGCATGGTGGTTTATAGTTCCACTCAGTGCCCTGAACAAGCACATGTTTCAATTGCAAAATGTCTTGGTGTTCCTGAAAGCAACGTGCGTGTCCTTACAAGAAGGGTTGGAGGAGGTTTTGGAGGAAAGTGCCTGAAAGCCATGTCTGTGAGTACTTTTGTTAACACATTTTTCAGGTTTGAAATACTAAAAGGAATTTTCATCAGTTTATTTCTCTTTGGTGCAATGTGTGACGTAGAGTGATATGATTTAGTTAATTGAGTGCATATCATGATGCATCGTATTGCTCTCATATTCTCTTGTATGCAGTCTGGAGTACTAGTTCCCCGTATGTATTTCTTGTTGCAAGTAGTGACAGATGGGATATGATGTTTTAGGTTGCTTCTGCATGTGCACTCGCAGCACAAAAGCTACGGCGTCCTGTTAGGGTATATCTAGATCGTAGAACGGATATGACAATGGTTGGAGGGAGGCACCCCATGAAAGTAACTTACAGCGTAGGGTTCAAATCCAATGGCAAAATTACAGCCTTACAACTTGAAATTTTAATTGATGCTGGAATATTTCCAGACATCAGTCCTTTGATGCCGAAAGTCATTCTAAACGCGTTTAAAAAGTACGACTGGGGTGCTTTAGCTTTTGATATAAAGGTTTGCAAAACAAATCTGCTGAGTAAATCTGCGATGCGAGCCCCAGGAGATGTACAAGGATCTTATATTGCAGAAGCTGTGATCGAGCATGTAGCATCTTCTCTTTCCATGGATGTGGATTCGGTGAGAACCATCAATCTTCACAGTTATGATAGCCTTGACTTATTCTATGGTGATAGTGCAGGAGAACCTTCTGAATATTCTTTACCTTCAATTTGGAATAAGTTGGTCACATCTTCCAGCATGAACCAAAGAACAGAAATGATACAAGAGTTTAATAAGAGTAATGTTTGGAAGAAAAGGGGCATTTCTCGAATTCCTATCATTTACGAAGTCTCACTGAGGCCAACTCCAGGAAAAGTAAGCATTCTAAGTGATGGGTCCATTGTTGTTGAAGTTGGAGGAATAGAGATAGGCCAGGGGCTCTGGACCAAGGTCAAACAGACGACAGCTTTCGGTCTAAGTTTAATACAATGTGATGGGTCAGAAGATCTCTTGGATAAAGTACGAGTCATACAATCTGATACCTTGAGTTTAATACAAGGAGGGATGACCGCTGGGAGTACAACCTCTGAGTCGAGCTGCGAAACAGTTCGACTTTGCTGTCAGGTATTGGTTGATAGACTGATGCCTTTAAAGGAGAGGTTGCAGGCAGAAACTGAATCCATAACATGGGAAACACTAATTAGCCAGGTACCTATCTTGAACATTCTGCTGTCAAATATCATCGTTACTTCATTTAAACTGAAGCCTGCAATATTTGGGGAAAAGCAATCCATTTGTAAACAATCACGAACATAATGCAGGCACATTTGGAAGCTGTGAGCCTGTCAGTAATTTCTATGTTTGTCCCTGACGCTGCTTCCTCGCAATACTTAAACTACGGGGCCGCCGTGAGCGAGGCAAGTCTTGCACTACAACTTCTCCTCCTCCTCCTCCTCCTCCTCCTCCTCTTCTTGTGCAACTTGAAACTGCACAGCTGTTTTCTTTCTTTAAGCCTGGCAACCTTGCAATCATGATGTCCTGTTGTTGATATTATTTAACAAATTTGTTAACCGACTGTTGTAATAATTAAATGATATTATTTGGTGGCACAGGTGGAAATAGACCTTCTGACAGGGGAGACGACAATTTTGAGATCAGATATCTTATATGATTGTGGAAAAAGTCTCAACCCTGCCGTCGATCTAGGACAGGTATCTCACTGAGTCCATGTATATATATGCATGTGCTCTTAAACCATAATCGCCTGCTAAAATTTAGATATCTTTACAACTCAAAGTTCTCTCTGTCTCTCTATCATTGTGTTTGGACATGCTGCTTGTTCTTTAACACGAGAGATTTTATTGGGTTGCCTCATGGTGGGCTGTCATGTTGAAAAGTAGATAATTTGTGCTTGTAGATTGAAGGAGCTTTTGTTCAAGGAATTGGGTTTTTCATGCTTGAAGAATATACAACGAACCCAGATGGATTAGCAGATGCAAAAGGCACTTGGACGTACAAGATCCCCACAGTAGACACCATTCCAAAGCAGTTCAATGTGGAAATAATTAACAGTGGACATCACCAAAAGCGCGTTCTTTCTTCTAAAGGTAAGTTACTTGCATGTTGTCTGGATCCTAAGTCCATTGTGATGGGCTATAAAATTTTCTTTTATTATTGCTTATATGTTTTCATATCTGTAGAACTCATCCGGAGAAGTACATCACATGGAGATTTTATGCTCGCTGTCACCTGCCTTTAATTCTCTTCTATTTATCTGAACCTTTATCATGCCATGAAAATTGCCATGAGACTCTATGCATGTAGTGCATAAAAATTTCAGATGTCCAATCAAATTGATAGGAAAGGAGACGAAGGAAAAAACACACTTGAATGAAAACTAGAAAACATATTGCAAAATTAAAAAAAAATCAGAATTTTTTCTTTTTCTTCTTTTTCATATTGCTTCCTATATTTTCTATTACACTTATTCTACACATTTTACTACTCCTTTTCAACTGAAATATATAGACAAAAAGGCTAACAAAGATCATGCTTAGCATCATTACAATTCAGTACAAAAAGACCTCGCTAACTTGGTTTATCCTTAGCTAGAAGTAACAACCATATTTTAAGTTCACAGTTGTATTTCAGATACAAAACATGGTCATACGTGCTGATTTGTTCCATCCATTGGCAGAGGAGTTTCTGTTGCAATTTCAGCTCTAATAATAGATGTTCTTTATTTTATTTTGCAGCTTCCGGTGAGCCACCTTTGCTGCTAGCAGCCTCAGTTCATTGTGCTACAAGAGCTGCTATAAAAGAAGCAAGAAAACAACTTGATACATGGAGCTCCGTAAACATTTCTCCCACAACATTTCAGGTGGATGTTCCGGCCACCATGCCTAAAGTGAAGGAACTATGTGGCCTGGATTGTGTGGAGAGATACTTGCAGTGGAAACTGAGCAACATCTAAATACTTGCTCATCTGGACCTATGGAGATGCTGCTCTAGATTTTGTCATAATCATGATATATAAATGGAATCAATAAAGCTATTGTATACTTTTTATTTTAAAATGTGTTACATAATTTTTTAAGATGTTTGTTTAGTATGATTCATATTTATTGAAAATTAGAAGATGAATAAACGAAATTTTTAAATGAAAATTTGAAAAATATAATTTTTCATTTTCTTCTTTCTCATATTGCTTGGTATGTTTTGTATAACACTTTTACATTTTTTCTACTGCATTGTAACTGAAATATATAGACAAAAAAAAACTATGACGATCATAATTAGCATAATTACAATTCAGTATAAAACGACCTAGCTAACTTAGTTTATTCTTAGCTAGAAGTAACAATCCATACTTTAAGTTTACAATTATGTTTAGAGTTCTATTTCATACACAAAACAATGTTACTCGAGCTAATTTGTAGATAAGTTTTTCCTGTAATTTCAACTATATGACCCGATTCAAATAAATAAGTATTAATTAGACAAATGTCATTTTTTAGAATCATTTTAACTAAATATCACTTTGACTTTTAATTTTAATTTTTGTCATATTTACTTTTACATTTAGGTTTTTACCCTCCTTTTTAAATGATACCCTAGCCACATTAAGAAATCCTAACCATCATGATAAAAAAATCTTAATTATCTCTAAATTTATTTCAACTACCACCACCACAAATGTTGTCGTCATCATTGCTATCGATGTTGTTGTCGTTGACGTCGTTGCTATCAATGCTGTCGCTGCACTACTACCGGGACAATAACGTCATTGTCATTGTCAATAACTACTATCTTCTCCTTTTCTTATTCTTCTTCTTAAAAAATCCTAGGCACCTCCAAACCTCTTCGTGTTATTGTATGTTTGTCACCATCGTCATTGATGTCATGGTTTTCTCCTTTTCTTTTTCTTCTTCCTCTTCTTCTTTATTATTTTTTTTATTATTTTTCCATTGGTATGCAATTATGAAAAATACATGTATTATCTACCAATATATATCTTATAGTATATATAGTAGATAATTTATCTACTAATATGTACTATATTATATGTTATATATGGTAGATAATATATATATACGATATAAAATCTATGTTAATTATGGTTGATAATTTATCTACTAATATATATACTATATGATATGTATTGGTAGATAATAATCTATCAATATACATCATATAGTATATATGGTAAATAATTTATCTATCGATATATAGCATATAGTATATATTGGTAGATAAATTATTTACTAATGCATATCATATAATATATATATTGGTAGATAAATTATCTATCATATATACTAGGTAGTATATAGTACAATAAATACATTTATCTATCATATATTTTATATAGCATATAAAGGTAATATATATATTTTTAAAACTATACAGTATTAAATCTGAAAAATTAAATGATATATTTCATAATTAAAAAATTATGTTATTTGTTTAATCATTGAAATTTTGTTTTAAAATTTATATTTTATTGTTTTTTCTTTTCTTAAAATTTTATATTTTCTTGAATATTTAATAAAATATGATAATCGGTGATGATTGGTGGTTGATGATCAATAATAGTTGGTAGTCAATAGTAATGATCGATGATGGTGGCAACCGGTAGTGATGATTGATGGTGGCGATGGTCGATAGTGATGATCGATGGTGATGACGGTCGACAATGGTGATTGATGGCAATGGTAATGATGATAGTTGTAAGGGTTGGAGGTTTTTCCACCAAGGGTAGAATAAAAATTTTGTATTTTTATTTAATTTATGTATATTTGGGGTGTGATAGCTTAAACACTTTAATGTCTCTTCTTTTCACATCCAACTATACTCCTAATGCTCTTTAGAAGGGAGTGACTAATTAGCTTTGGATGATGTTCAAGGATTAGTCATGATAGCTAGCACTTGTTAGGCTTGTCTTTAGTGTAGGATATTCCCCCTTGCCTACACATGGAGCGAGATTGTCGAATCATTGTATCAATCATATTCATCAATAAAATAAGTAGAAGAATTACTATGTGTTCCTTTCTCTCATATGATGCTTGTACTATTAGAAGAGCTCCTAGAGCTCTTCTAATTGAAATGGTAATGCTAGGAACATTCATATATGAAGTTTGGCTTGATCATGAATGGATTATCCATGAGGGTTGGAAGGCTAGCTTGTGTAGGAAGAGTCTTACATAAGCACTGCATGGGTCTTTGTTGAGGGTTGAGATTTATACCCATGACACATAGTATCAAATCTTTAAACTAATATAGTCTAGACGAATTAAAATTGCACGAGTATGATGCTATACAGTTGAGAATAGTTTGGGACAGTTTTAGGGTTGGGTAGGTATGGGACTGTCTAATTCCAGATTATTCAAATTATTTATAGATTATATCAATATAAAACTGTGCAATGGAAAGTAGCTTCGAAAGGTTGATCCTCATGCTTGCATTAAGATGTTTCAAAAATGAATTGATAGATTTTAAATTATATTGAGGAAACACATGTGAGCTAGCATGCATTGAGGTGCTAGTGGAGTGAATAAAAATACTCAAGGCAATGGTAGTCCAAGTGAATGGGCTGATAATGTGTTTATCAAATATGGAATTGCTATATAGTAGTAGAGTAATTTGGTATGAAAAAAAAGAACGAAAATGCTCTATGATGGTAGAGTAACTTGTTATGGAACACATGAAATTGCTCTATTGTGGTAGAGTCATTTATTTGTGAAGTTTTCCCTCTTTTTAGGTTGACAATAGAGCTTAAGGTTGCTCAGAAAGAGGCAATTGCGTGCACTAACATTGTATGGAGTGGAATGGTTGGCTAAAGTAGAGGAGATGTAGAAGCTTGAAGTTTTGAGCTTTATAGCATCCATGATGATTATTGTGTATGGACAAGGATGAATCATGATTCTCATAGAAGATAAGTCATTTTTCTTGTATCTATAACATTTAAATTGTCATATTGTGTGAGAGTTAAAGTGATTATTGCTTTGCAGGTGAACAAAGGAGTATCCTTACAAGGAGATAGAAAATATAATTCTAACTTTCAATAAAGTGTGTTGTTATTGTTAACTTGCAGAGAAGAGAAGTGTGTTAATGTAAGGAGACTTAGGATTTTTCACCAATTGCAGATGAGGTGCATGTATTGCTGACAAGTAAAGAAGCCATTAAGGAGGCATGTGCATATTTTGAGCGATTTATGTTATCTTAGAGTTTACATATCAAATGCATTAAAAAGAAGGTGTTCTTGAGCCTTACGTTGGACTAGAGTTTGTGAGAGCACAGACAACAATCATGAAGATAGAGTAAATGTCAAAGGCATGAGCTACAATAACTTTGAAGTTATGGATAAAGCATTAATGATCAATAAATTAAAGGGGAGTCGGATGTTAGTTTAGAGTTGCTATAGTAGAGAGATTATATCTTGACATTCTTTGGCCATTTGAGGATGTTCATCCATATTGACAACAAAGTGGATGTTACTGATAACATATTTCAGTCAGAGTTGTAAGGGTGCTGATGGACAATCACAATAATAGAGATGGGCTTTTCAATGCAAGTGATGTTAATTTATGAAGTTGAAGGTAGAATGTTCTTGTTCAAAGCTCCTTGCATTTGAACATATGATTATAACTTTTCTCAAGTTATAGTTGACGAGGTCGTCAACCATTTGAGTAGGGGAGAGTGTAAGGGGTGGAAGTTTTTCCATCAAGGGTTGAATAGATATTTTGTATTTTTATTTAAATTATGTATATTTGGAGTGTGATGGCTCAAACACTTTGATATCTCTTCCTGCCATACCCAAATATGCTCCTAATACTCTTTAACGAGGAGTGACTAGTCAGCCTTGGGTGATGTCCGAGGATTAGGCATGACAGCTAGCACTTGCTAGGCTTGTATTTAGTGTAGGATATTCCCCTTGCCTACACACAGAGCGGGATTATTGAATCATTGTATCAATCATATTCATTAATAAAACAACTAGATGAATTATTTAGTAATTATGTCTTGTTCTTACCTCTGTGTGCCTTTCTCTTGTATGATGCTTGTGCTATCCGAAGAGCTTCTGAAGCTCTTCTAATTGAGATAGTAATGCTAGGGACATTCATATATAAAGCCTGACTTGATCATGAATGGATTATCCATGAGGGTTAGAAGGTTGGCTTGTGTATGAAGAGTCTTACATGAGTGTAGCATGGGTCTCTATTGAGGATTGAGATTTATACCTATGACAATAGCTAATAGTAATGTGTAGTGGTGGTGATAATGGTGGCTTTGGAATTTTAATTTAATGAATTATATTATTTAATTTAATTAAGGGTAGAATTGATATTTATTTTATTTATTGATTAAATCTGATACATATGTAATACATTTAAATTTTATGACATTTTGTTAAATTTAAAAGATAGAATATGATATTTGATCAATTGTACCAATAAATAACTATTACATCCTTGTTAGTTATTGGTGCTAGTAAAATTACAAGAAAGTCTTAAAATAGTTGGAAGTCATTCATAATGACTAACATTGACAATTTATGATAAAAAAATTAAGATTTGTTTTGATTTATAGTTGAGGATTTTATGCTACCAATTAAACTGGTGCTTGAAAATGACATATAATAGTTAGAGTATGAGGAGGCAAGTCACATGAAGGTAACAAATTAGATCCTATGCATGGTAATAAATTAGATCCTATGCATGGTAGTGTCCCATCTTATCTAGTAAAAAATTTATGATAGTTAATAGCCAAAACAATTCAATTATCTATGTCATGATGATGATGATTGTATCCATGTAATCTAAATTTATAATTAATTTAAATAAATCAATATAAATGAGTTAATAAATTTTAAAAATTGTAATTTCATAAAATTAAATTAATAAAGATTAAAAGAAGTATCAATAAGGATTTATTATTTGAAAATTCATTTATTATTTTTTATGTATATGTTATAAATTAATATTAAATTATGTTATTTTTTTTATTGAAAATGTAATTATAAATTTAAAATGATTAGCATTCAAATTATAGTTTAACAAATGGATAGTTAATTGATAAATAAAATGACACATGTTCTATCTTGTTTAATTTATTAAGGTAGTCAATATATTAATTAATATATTGAAGCTTACTACATTAGTGGAATTAAAATGGGCTACTTTGGATGATGTGGTATGACATGAAATCAAAATAGGTAGCTCCAATACATAGTTGATGTAAATATTAAATGAATTGATCATTTTACATGTATGTGGATTGTTGAACCTTATTTGCTAATAAAGGTGTGGGTAAGGCTTTCATCGCAACCTAGAGCGAGGCTTGCGATAGATGGCATTAGGGGCTCACTTGGAGTGAAAAACCAGTCTTCTCGAGGGCCTCGCTTGAGGACTGATATGGACCTGCATGAGGTCGCAAGATAGTGTTGGTTTGCTATGTTATTAAGCAACAGAAGAAATTTAAAATTTTATTTAAATTTGCAAACCAAGAGAGGATCTTTGCATCAAAACACAAGAAAACTAAATTAGAGATTACATATGGCATAAGATAGTAACTCTTACATATCAATGCAGTTCTCCTTCGTTCTTGATATCTATGCCGTTTATGGTTGTAGCAAACCAAAAACCACCAAATTAGGTAGCCTCCAATAGTATGCACACGAAAATGAGGGAATCCAAGCAAGCAACGATTGCTTCTATCTCCTTTCCTGTGAACTAGCAAAGAAAAAGAAGAAACTTATGGTATTTTCTTCTTCCTCACAAATCAAACTTGTGAGTGGCTTAACCTAATTTTGAGTCATAACAACATATTTATACTCCAAAAATTAGGTTAAGTTGAAACCTTTTCAGCTTAAGTCAAGTCTGGGCCCATCTGTGACTGTCACTTGCCTTGTCATAGCCCAACTCAATAGCCCAACTTGAACTTTTATGGAATTCTAAACATTGCAAGTTAAGTCCATTAGGTCTTAGGCTAATTTCCATAAATATTTTTTGACTTTTCCTAAAAGTACCAAAATGCCCTTTTAGCTTGTTTCCTCATTTGTAAGTGTGTGACCTTTTGGGTTCCTAATATGTTGGTAACATGTTAAATCTCATATTTAAAATGTAAATCATGAGTGGTATCTAGTTATACATCATGATTACCCAAATATTA